>PVJD01014205.1:0-30169 GCA_004026545.1 Mormoops blainvillei | reverse complement strand
TCAAAGACCATTGTGCAGTGCCCACAGCCACACCATGAGGCCCGGGGAGCCCTGGGATCACGTGGTCTGCGAGGGCGGGCCTCACTGAAATCCCCATCTCTCCCTCTCTCCTCCTGCTTCATTCCCCGGGGCCTGCTGCTGCTCCCTGATCCCCAGGAGGTGGAGGTGAGTACTGCCTGGAGCTCCATTCTCCCCTCCTTTCTCCCTACCCCCTCACCCTAACTTCCACCCTGTAGCATCCAGTGTAGGTTGGGGGTGGGGAGGGGGGATAAGGAGCATATGGGAAAAGTGGGAAGGGGCTCTGGACATGGGTTTAGGGGGATAGAGGCCTGCAGGAGGCAGCTGGCAGTCCCTGGGTGGACAAGGGTCATCTAAGCAGCCACCAAGATGGTGGTAATTTACATGTGTAAGCAGTGAGTGGCCCAGCCCGCTTCTCTCCCTGGCCCTGGAGTTGAACCCGCTCTGAGGCCTGAATCTTGCCCTTCCCTCTCCCCTACCCCTCACTGTCCTTTCCTAGGATGACTACATCAAGAGCTGGGAGGACAACCAGCAAGGAGATGAAGGTAACATGCTCCCCCCTGCCCTCCAGGTCAAGAAAGGTGACTGACACCCATAGAGACTTGAGGCCAGAGGGCAAGCCCTGACACTGGTCTTGGGGGCTCCTTGGGCAGACAAGGAGCTGAGGTGCTCTGGTTTTCAAGAGCTGCTGCAGAGAGGGACTTCTGCACTCAGGAGTGGGACTGGGGCTCCTGGGGTCTCTAGCACTGATTCCCAGCTGACCTGAGCTCTGATTGTGTGTTCCTGCAGCCCTGGACACCACCAAGGATCCCTGCCAGAAGGTGAAATGCAGCCGTCACAAGGTGTGCATCGCCCAGGGTTTCCAGCGGGCCATGTGTATCAGCCGCAAGAAGTTGGAGCACAGGTGAGGGGCTGGGGAAGGTGGGAGCCCTGGAGAGGGTTTGCTTACTGAGCAAGGGCTTGACTGACCGTCTCCTATGTGTTAACTAACACATAGGAGGGTCTATTGCTGTGAAACAAACTGCCTCGAAACTTAATGTCTTAAAGCAACAAATGTGTATTATCTCACATTTTATGAGGGTTGGGAATCCAGATGGTTCTGGCACAGGGTCTATCAGGAGGTTACAACCAAGATGCTGGGTGGGGCAGTGTCACCTGAAGGCTGGACTGGGGCTGGAGGATTCACTCGCAAGCTCCTGACACAGCTGTTGGCTGGTGGCCTCTGTTCCTACTCACGTGGTGGACCTCTCCATGGGGATGCTTGAATGTCCTCACAACGTGGCAGCTGACTTCCCCTAAGGCGAGTCATTCAAGGGAGGGAGAGAGCAAGGAGGAAGCTACACGTCATTTATGACCCAGTCCCAGAAATTATGCACTGTTACCTCTGCCACTTCTATTTGTTAGGAACGAGTCATAAGTACTGTCCTACTCCAGAGGAGGGGAATTCAGTTCCGTCTTTGGAAGGGAGGGGTATCAGGGAGCGTGTGGACTCATTTAAAGCCACCACGCTATGAAAGATGAGTCACCAGACATGGGGACCCTGGGAAAGTCATAGCTCCTCTCTGGGCCTTCGTGTCCGTATCTGTGAGACAAATAGGCTGGCCCAGATAGCTTGAGGTTCCTTCCAGCTCTGACATGCAATGACTTCATGAAATATTTAAGGCTCAAGCTTCTGAGGCTCGCAGAGGAGGGGAGGGATGAGGGGCATTTGAGGCCTTAACTCTAGCCCAAGGACAAGACCCTGCCTGGTGCCGAGACCTCTAGAAAAGGTCCCAGTTCCCTCCCCCCTTTTCCTGAGTTATAGAATCAGAACCCAGAGACTTAGGGTTACAGAGTTAGGTGCCTGCAGGGACCTGGCAGGTAATGTAAGTTTTGCAGAGAGCTCAGTGACAGGCCGTACTGGCGAGCCCGGGCCTTGTGGAAAGGGGCCCTGGCTGATCAGGGCCGCGTGGGAATGCGGGACGGGACTGCCACACCTTCCATTTCACTAAGAAAGGCCAGGGATCCAGGTTTTTATGTTATCTCTTCTATTATGTACATGTTGGTAACTAACTCAATTAAAAACCAAGACCGTTGGTGGCCAAACGAAATGAGTCTGTGAGCCAGGCATGGCCTGTGGGCCATCCATTTGCAACCTCAGATTTGGTCTGACTGACGTTTCAGCCAAGTGTGACTCCCTTTTACATCTGTAGTCAGTTGGACCTGGAACTGCTGCCTGAGGGCCCTGCTGGACTCTGTGACCCTGGAAGAAGGGGAAGTTGGGGTCTATACCCGGCCCAGTGGGTCCTGCCCCTATGAGCTGGAGGAGGGTCTGGCTAGAGGTGAAGGGGGAGGGTGGCAGGGCCAGGGAGACGGCTGCATCTGCTATAGGTTGGCAGGACCAGCTTCTTCTTGGAACCAGTTTCCTGAACCTTCTCCTTTCCTGTCCCTCCCTCATTTTCACCTCTATCCTTGTGCCTTCCCCACCCCTCTTTTCCTGTAGGATCAAGCAGCCTGTCCTGAAACTCCATGCAAACAAAGATACCACCTGCAAGCCCTGTCACATGCCCCAGCTTGCATCAGTCTGTGGCTCTGACGGCCACACTTACAGCTCAGTGGTGAGGACCCCTGGCCCCAGGTGGGGTGGGGATGGGGGTACTTGAGGCCATAGGAACAGAGACGACTAAACAGCCAGCCAGGGCCTCCTGAGAGACTCCCAGTG
The DNA here is from genome assembly GCA_004026545.1 of Mormoops blainvillei. Classification (NCBI taxonomy): domain Eukaryota; kingdom Metazoa; phylum Chordata; class Mammalia; order Chiroptera; family Mormoopidae; genus Mormoops; species Mormoops blainvillei. The sequence goes on along the minus strand of PVJD01014205.1, from coordinate 27,450 downwards.
CTGAAGTGGGACCAGAAGGGCTCGGGTCAGTGCATTCAATGTAGCCAATCAGAGTAGGGACACCTGAGCCCTGGGCGGGGGCTACCTCAGGCAGGTGCAGGAAGGGGGTGGGGCCTAGAGGAGGCAGGTGGGCAGGTAACTGCAGGTTAGAGTAAAGGAGGCAAGGGCCTCCTGAAAGTACCAAGGGCTACGGAAGGAAGGAGATCTGTGCTTCGGTGACTGCGGGTAGAAGACGGAGCCTTGCACAGAGTCCGCCCAGAGGGGATGGTGTCCATCAGCAAGTCCCGGGCATTCTGGGGCAGTAGGAATACCATTCCATGGGGTGACGATGTGGGAAGGAACAGTGGCTGGGGGAAGGAACCCCCGCCTTATGGGATTTTTGTGAGGATTAAATGATACAATGTTTGTGAAAGCATTTGATAAGCTTTAACATGCCATGGCAGTATAGGTACTAATTGTGAATGCTTCTACCAGCAACGAAGAGTTTGGAGGGCAGTGATCGTTAGCTTGGGTTGGGTTCTAGAGCTTAGGAACGCTTTGGGGGTGATATACCGGTTTAAGAACAAGTCCCCCACGGACCCCCACCCCTACCTCACCGCTGTGGGCGATGAAGTCACCATTTACAGGAGGGAGGAGAGAGAAAGAATAAAGCAAGAGGCTGAGACCAGGAGATGCACGTGGAAGAGGGAAGGGCTATAGAGGAGAGAGGCGGACTGACAGAGGTCGTGGGAGTAGCAGGAGTAGGAGGAGAGCGCTTGTGTCTCACTCCTGAGGGCACAGGGAGGCTTGGGCAGGAAGCCGTGGCCTGAGAGTCATGGTGCTGTCCTCTGGGGAGGTGGAGGGAGGGCATCAGGAGGTCTGGTTTCCATCACAGCCCCATGGCCTCTGGCCAGTCCCTGGGCCTCTCTGAGCATCCGTGTGGTCTCCTGAGCACGAGAAACACAGTGCCCCCCCTCACAGAGCTGAAGGCGACCAGGAGAGATCATGCTGTAACAATGCTATGACCTGCCTCTCATTAGCGGTCACCCCAAGGGGAGAAACCAGATGCCACCAGAGGAAAAGGCTTTAAAGGCAAGGAATGGATGAGCCTCTCTCAGCAGCTGGCTTTAGTGAACAGCTGCAGCAGCGCGTTGTTAGTAAAGACCCCAGAATTAGCAGATGTTTAATAGCTGGTAGCTGTTTGTTATCAAGAGAGCTGAGCAAAGCCCAGGGAGATAACTGTGGAAAGGTCATTGAGGGAGGGGCCAGCAGCCGGTGACCCAGGGACCAAAGGACTACGGTAAGCCGGAGGAGAGGCCATGAGGGCAGGACGGGAGTGGGCAGTAGTTAAAAGGGGGAGGTGGGTGGCTGGGGGTGAAGAGTTGAGGAGGCAGGTCTCCTGGGAAAGACAAATGAGCAGAGAGGGTAGGTTGGTGCAGAGGGGGTTAATGAGCATAATTAGATTGCCTAGAACCCCCTTCTTGGGCCTGCTGCCCCTTGCACTGTGCACCCATGGCCACCAGAGGGACCAGGTGCGCTGTTCATGGGGAGGCGGAGGGAGGGCCCTCTCCTATCGACATGGGGTGAGGCCCCAGCACCCACCGACCTTTCACCCTGTGCAGTGTAAGCTGGAGCAGCAGGCCTGCCTGAGCAGCAAGCAGCTGACTGTGAGGTGTGAGGGCCCCTGCCCTTGCCCCACGGAGCAGGCCGCCACCTCCAGCGCGGATGGCAAACCAGGTAATGAGGAGCACCGGGCCACAGCCAGGATGGGGCGGGCGGGGGAGCTCACTGCAGGGGCTCAGGGCGGTAAGAGAGGTTCGCGGAGCAGCGAGGGAGAAGTGGCAAGAACAGGGACTGGCCTGGGGTGGGAGGCTGGTTAACACGGACCAGGAGGCTTGGGCCTCAGTCACAGAGAGCCGTGCTGTGCGTTTTTGGTGCCAGGGAGTGAGGGGGAGGAAGAAGATGGAGAGTGGGGGAGAGGAGGTCTCTATTTTCTAACTTCCCTTCCTACGCATCCCTGACAGCTGCCCCGCCTCCTGGCCTCTAGGGCAGCGTCCCAAGCTAAGGTCATGCGTGCTGCTTCACTCCGCTTCACCTTCCACCCCTCTTCCTGTTCTGCAGAGACCTGCACAGGTCAGGACCTGGCCGACCTGGGGGATCGGCTGCGGGACTGGTTCCAGCTCCTCCATGAGAACTCCAAGCAGAATGGCTCAGCCAGCAGCGGAGCCAGCCCAGCCAGTGGTACAGAAGCCCATTGCTCTGCTTGGGTGGGGAAAGGAGGGAGGGAGATGGGGAGACAGGTGTGCCCTGGGGCAAGGCCACCTTGTACGCCCTCCTGCCAGACTTTGAGCCTCTAAAAGAGCCTAAACCCCGGAACCGGGGACAATAGGCTTCAACCAGACAGAAGGGATTCGAGTTCGCTAATAGGAAGAACTTCTTAAAATAGGTGGGGGGGCGGGGGGAGTTTAGGCCCTGAAACGTAGCCAAGGGGAGATAAGGAATTATTTTCTCTGAAGGGCTTTCAAACAAGAGTTTTAACTAGGGCAGTCCTAGGTAGAGGCAGAGGGATGGATCTGACCCTGAATGGAGGGCTCAGGCTGGTGGAAAGGTGAAGGGATGGATGGGCAGACGGATGGAGCTCTTCACCTTGAGCACGTCAGAACCGTGCTCTTCTCCCCAGGCCTGGACAAGAGCCTGGGGGCCAGCTGCAAGGACTCCATCGGCTGGATGTTCTCCAAGCTGGACACCAGTGCTGACCTCTTCCTGGACCAGACGGAGCTGGCTGCCATCAACCTGGACAAGTACGAGGTCTGCATCCGCCCTTTCTTCAACTCCTGCGACACCTACAAGGATGGCCGTGTCTCCACTGCTGAGTGGTGCTTCTGCTTCTGGAGGGAAAGTGAGTGTGGCCCCCGCCCAGGCCCCAGGCCCTCCTGGGCTCTGTCCCTTGCTCTCTTTGGGAGTCGGAGTGGCTCTGTCTCGGTCAGGTCAGCTACCCGGTCTGAAAACTTTCCCAGCTCACGCACTTCCTGTACTCTCTCAGCGAAGCCAACACTTAAACTCCCTTCCTTGGCAGGCTCCGAGGTGAATCCAGATTGTGTGGGTCCTGAAGCTTATGCGCTGTTGGAGGCCTTCTGAAAGAGAGAGTATGAAATACTACAAATGTAACATTTCTAGGGACCCTTGGAGGGTCTTGGAAAGGGCTGACAGGCCCTGAAGCTAAAGCTACTTTGGCTTCTCCGTTATTCCCCTTTTGGGCTCTTCTCACATTATTTGCCCCAAGTATGTGATTACGTAGGTGATTGTTAGCCTTAGAGATATTGTGTCATTTGCTGGCTTTAGATACCCTGAACCACCGTTGGACATGTGCTTAGAGATTATGGCCAAGTGGCAACTGTCATGGATGAGGAAACTGAGGTCCCAGGGGGTCAGCTGCCCGGCCCAGCCCCTTGGGCAGGCCTTGCGGCTCTGCCTGGCTCTCGAGGTGGTCATGGGGTGAAAGTAGTGTAGCATTCGTGGCCCAAGGCTCAGGCTTCCGCTAGAGCTCTACCGCTTGCTGGTTTGGGATGCTGGGCTGGTAACTGAACCTTTCTGAGTTTGGTTCTTCATCTGAATTAAGAGATAACAACACGTACCTCAGAGGCTGTTGTGAGGATGAACTGAGAAAATCTGGGTGCAGGGTACTGTGTAAATGACAAATCCCCCTGCCAAACAAGGTCTTTTGATCAATTTTCTTGCCCCTAATTGCCCAGCCTCCCTGCTATCTGCACCGCTCCCTCACTTCACTCTCCAGGCCTCTGAAGCTCATTCTGTCAATTCTGTGCACCAGTCTTCTTGGGCCTGGGAACACATCTGGGAACCAGCTTGGGAACACATCTCATTTTACCATCAGCCAGGCCTCCAGCTAGGAAGGGCGAGGGGACTTCTCAAGGTCACAGACAAGTTAGATTAGACCGCCAATTATTTTCAGGCTTCCAACTAACATCCTCTCTTGTCTTTTGTTCGCCCGGGGGCCTCTGCCCCCTGGGTGGTGTGTGCGTTCACCCCTCTTTCGAATCCTCCTTACTCACCCCGTGGATCACTCACCCCCTCAGAGAGCCCTGGGCTTTTTGGGAACTTCAGCCTGTCTCCACAGCCATGGTGTGGCCTCCCTGAGTTGGAACCAGGCTGTTTTGTCTCGTGGTGCCCCTGTGTCAATTTTTGGGACATTAAAGGGATCAGTGCAGCTCCCTGCCACTGTGGGGTAGCTCCAGATCTGAGCCTGGCTGTCTTCATCTTGCAGAGTCCCCTGCCGGGGTTGCTAAGCCTTGGGAGGGGGGCACAGTGAATCCTACCAGCCCCATGGGACGGCCCCCATCAGAGGCTGCTTCTCTGTCTGCAGAACCCCCCTGCCTGGTGGAGCTGGAACGCATCCAGATCCAGGAGGCTGCCAAGAAGAAGCCAGGTGAGGGTCTGGGCTGGACTCAGAGGGGAGCAGGGAGGGGTACTCCAGGGTCCCTCTGAGACCCAGAGGGTCCAGCCCCTGGGCATTAGGGAGGATGCTGGGCCCAGAGGAGACCTGGCCTAAGAAGACATCCTTGTGGTGGGGTGGGGTCTTCCAGTCAGCCTCTCAGTAAGTGTGTTTTCAGCACTAATTTTTGTCTATCCCTGTTGGAGCTAGAGGTTGGAATATGAAAGGTTCCCAGAGCTCTGCATTTTATTCAGCTCAGCAGTGAGGCCCCTCCAGAGCAGACACTCACTACTCAGCCCTGAGAAACAACGACAAACCCAGCCCAGGTCAGAAGTGGTGGGCAACACAGACCGGGGCCCTGGCGTCGCAAAGCACACAGGCTCCCTGGGGAATCCCACACACCGAAGAGGGCAGCACTACCAATGGCGGCTTGGTGCTGAGGGAGAGTTCAGGGAGACACAGGTTACCCTGGGGCTCAGCAAAAGCCTCTTTGGGATGTTGGCTTTCAAGGGGAGACCTGAGGGATGAGAACGAGCCAGCCAAGTGCAGGGCTGAGGGCAGGAAAACATTCAAGGTCTTTTGGCAACAGAAAGAAAGGTCCTATGTGGCAAGAGCGTAGTTGTTGCGAGGACAGAGGTTGAGAGGCAGATCATGTGGGACCTCATAGCTCCATGAGAGCAGCTGGGCATTTAACTGGCCTGATGAGACCGGTACATGGGAAATGAACCCTGGAACCACACTGCAAACCCATACGGACCGAGAGCCCAGTGGCCTTCAAGGGTGGATTTTAGCGCCACTTCGACCAGGAAGCCACCGTGATCCTCTCTGGTCTGTATTCCTGAGCATGCTTGCTGGGCCTTTGGGCGCCCATGCTGTGGCGCCTGGTGTTATTATTTCTGTGTGCGTCTGAGCCCCCTAAGCGGGCAGAGTCTGTCTCTGGGTCCCCAGAGTGGTGATTTTAGAAGATGTCTGTTGAGTGGATGGTGGAGCAGCAGTTTCAGAGCCTGAGGGAAAATGGGGAGGCTCTGAAGGCAGGTCAGAGTCTGGGGGACTGAGAAGGGAAGCCTGGGCATTGCCAGCCAGGGACAGCCAGGATGGAGGAGCCACCGTGGGTGGATGGCACTGAGCACGACGAGATCAGGCTGCAGCCCGACAAGACTTGAGCCACTGAGTGGAGGAAGGGGTGGAGGTGAAAGGAGCCATCATGGGGCCTGAGCAGGTCATCTAGGGAGGTGGGTTTTCTCGTCTCCAGCCAGTGCAGCTGGAAGAAACACTGGTGTTCAGGCTTGTTGGGTGGGCAACACCTGGGCTGGCGGGATCTTGATCCCTGCCTGTGTGCAAGGCTCCAGGGCCACCTCCCGGAAGAGCCCGTACCTCTAGGCCCCCACTCTGACCTTGCCGAGTCCTCTCCCACCCAGGAGTCTTCATCCCGAGCTGCGATGAAGATGGCTACTACCGGAAGATGCAGTGTGACCAGGGCAGCGGTGACTGCTGGTGTGTGGACCAGCTGGGCCTAGAACTGACCGGCACCCGCACGAATGGGAACCCCGACTGTGGTAAGGGCTGGGCGGCAGCACGGGGCCTCTGACCCCCCTGGGAGGGCCTGTATGGGGCCTCACCTGGTGGGCAGGATTTCTAGCTGGCAGTGGGGAGAGGCGGCCAGCAGGGTCCTAACCTGACCCTGGCTTGTTCACCTCACAGATGACATCGTGGGCTTCTCAGGGGACTTTGGGAGCGGTGTCGGCTGGGAGGACGAGGAGGAGAAGGAGACGGAGGAGGCGGAGGAGGCGGGTGAAGAGGCTGAGGAGGAGGAGGGCGAGGCAGGCGAGGCTGATGACGGAGGCTACATCTGGTAGATGGTCCTCGGGGGGCCGCAGCAGGGGGACAGGCCAGCTGAGACCTGGAGAGAAGCAGGCAGCTTATGAATGGATCCGGATAATACAACTGGAAGGACCCTGGCTTCAACAGGAGGAGTGGAAGTGTGAGTGTGCAAGGCACGCCTTTGGCCTGGACATAAGGATGCCTGTTTGTGTGTGTGCGTGTGTGTGTGTGTGTAGCATGCACTGACAAATGTGTCCTTGGTCCACACTGCTCCTGGCAGAGTGAGTCACCCAAAGACCTTTGGCCTCCTTGTAGTTATTTTCTTTCCATTTGTTGTTAGTTTTCAAATACACATGTTCGCACAGATATACACCCACTGAAAGGTCAAATTGATGAACTGAGATGCCCCTCCAGCCGTGTCCGCTAGCTGCATCCAGGCCTGCCCCGACACCCTTGTCCTGATTTGCCACCCCCGGGGCAGCCAGTCCTGACTCCTCCTGCCCATGCCTGCCCTACTTCCTCCCCCTTTTGGGGTCAAGCTCTGGCCCGCTGGCATGTTCCCATTGCAGAGGGGCGGGAGGCCAAGGAGCTGTCTGCTGGCTGGGAGTCTTCCCCAAACTCGGCCAATTTGACTGTGGAAGCCCCACCTGCCTCAGATGAGATGGGCCAGGACACCCACCCCAGGAAGCCCTTTCCCTTTGTGGGAACCCCCAGCACTAGAGACTCTCCTACCCCAAGCCCCTGTGACTGAGGTGTCCAGGGAGGAGCTGAGGGCACAAGCTGGGAAGCAGGGGGAGGGAAGGCCTTGCAGTGCTGCCTGGGGCGGAAGTGGGATGTGGAGTGGAAGGGGCTGAATGGCAGGGAGAGGCTGCCCTTGCAGATCCAGACGGGACAGCCCTGAATGAAAGACCCAGAACAGCCCCGCCTCTTTCTGTGGGTCTTAGGTGGGGGCCATTCCCTTGGGCGCAGCGGGCAGCTGTTATGTAAGTGAGCTCTGCCGGGCCATGTGAGGTGCCACATCTGCCCCTGTCCCCCTTGCTGGGGTCCCCTGGTCCACTCTGGGAGCCTGAGGATCAGGTCTTTGCTGGGGTATATGTGTGTACCCACCTCCTCCCTGGCCCCTTAATAAATGCTCCCCTCCCGTGCAGACCAATAGAAGGGGTTCTCCCCGAGACCCTGGGAAGGAAGAGCAGAGGAAACCTGCAGCCCTCCTCCCTGCAGAGACCTTGACCTTTTTCCATCTCGCTTCCTCAAGGGGGAGGCACTTCTGTGCCATGAGCCGTTTCCAGCCTCACTTCTCAGCTGCTGGCATTTGCTTTGTCCCCTCTTAGGGTCCCCTAAGGCTGCTATAGTGGAGGGGCTTCTCCAACCTCTGAAGTAAGTGTTCTGGGGTTGTGAAAAGCAGAGGGGAGGGACTGGGACAGCTAGATCCTGAGGCCACACCTCGCTGGTCCTCCAAACCTCTTTACCAGGTGGGAGCTGGGGTGAATGAGAAGGTGCCCATGCTTCCCTCTGACCCCCCAACCTGTCTAGTTCTTCTTCTTGAGGCAAATCCCTTAACACCACTGGTGAAGAATTTCTTACTCAGACTTGGGCCCCGGTGCTCTTCAGTGCGTGGTGACGGCGCTGAGTGTGTGCGGGAGAGAGTGTGTCTGTGTTGTGTATGCCTGTATGCGCGTGCATGCACACGCTTTGTGTGACACTAGGGGTCATCCCTTGAAGCCGGGGATGTGAAGAGGGGCACTGTATGTGCTGGGTGGGTGGCAAGGTGTGGGGTCTGCCTGGCGAGGTTCTCTGCACAAGGCCCCGGACCAGGTCTCCCCGGCTTCCACAGCATCCGCTGCACCTGTTGGACTTGATGGAAGAACCTCACCCAGTCCGTCCCTTTACTCCACCCTGGAATTCACATCTTCCAAGTCTTCTCTTGGGGAAAATAATGACACCCCAGTTAGCCCCATCAACTGCTTCTCATTATGCAGCACAGGTTCTGATCATTAAGGTGTCGCGCTGTTCCAGATCCCCCGTGTCCCATGTCCCCACTCCCCCCTTCCCTGTCCTCCCACCTCCTCCCCCTCGTCCCCAGCTCAGCTCAGTTCAGGGAAATGTCGTTCACGTTAGCCCTCTGCTCTCTGAGCAGCCACTTCTCTCACTCAGAGCTACTTGAAACTTCCTGCCCTCTCCAGGATTGAAGTCTGTCTGTCTCTTCCTCTGCCCCAGCTCAGGCTTCTGCAATGTCCTCCTTGGGGCAGCTGTTGAGGATGCTGAGGCGTTCTGGGGTGGGAGGGCAGTGAGAGGAAGGGGCACCTTTGCCCTCTCACTGTTACCCTCCTCTCCATTGGGGGGTATACCCTCTCCGTGTCTCTGGGTCTTCTGGTTGTGCACGTTTTTATGACCTTGTAAATATGTTGTAGAAAGAAAGCGAAAGGCGCTAAACTGGACCCCGGTGGGACTCAGGAGTCCAGCCTTGCCCTGTCTCCGGAGCCCCCACAATGCTATTCACCCTACTCTTGAGACCGAGCTCCCCCAAGCTAGACAAAGCAGCTTGTTCCCAGTGGGCTAAAGGCCTCCAAGCGACCTCTTCTCAGGCACACTGCAGGTTTCCTTGTGAGCAGGGTTACGGGGTGGTCCTTCCTCAGCTCCTTGGATTCATGCCCTTGACCAAGCTGCCCACCACCTCACCCCTCCCGTGCCCCTCTACTTGGACGTCCTCTGTCCATTCTAATCCCCATTCCCCTGGTTTATACAGGCAGTGGAATTAGGGCTGCGTTGAAAACAGCTCAACCAAAATTTTAAAAAAAGAGTTTCTTGCGGGCCCTGGAGCTACCCAAGACCTCCTATCCCGTGGATGCTGGGAGAGACGGGTATGCCTAAGATGGGTAGGTTGGAGTTGGAGAGAACAAATGTGCCTTGAGAGACCACTCAAAGAGGGTCCAAGGGTGATGGGGTGTGGAGGCATGGCGTGGAGCTCAGGAAGGAGGAGAGGGAGGTGAAGTTGATGAGAGTGTGATGGGTTATCACGATGGCCCCTATTGTCCCACTGGGGCTGTGACCTTATGGGGTCAGTGGTCACCCTTCTTTCCTCATGCCAGCCTGTCTAGTTTTAGTGGGCAGGCCACTCACTCAGCCTTTCATGAGCTGCATCTTCTTCCCATTCACCTCTGAGTGGGTGGGTCCATTGGGATCAACATGGGAACCTCCATTTCACCAAAGCCTCACCCTCAGCCCTTGGGGAGAATGAATGGCTAATCTGCTGACACCTGGCATCATCGTGAGGCTGTGGGCTGGCAGGGGTCAAAGGGAAGAGCCACTCGGGGTGCAAGAGGGGACTCAAGACATCCCAAGGAAGTCCCAAGCAGAGCAAACTGCTTTATAGCCTGATGCTACTTAAATTAAACTGTGTCATGTGCAATAACTGAGCTTAGAGTTAAGAATTGTGTTCAAGTGCTTGGATTTCCGTCTGTATATTTAAGTGCTGAAATTGTATCTCTCAGTAATTTTAGATGTCTTTTAAAAAAAATCGAAAAACAAAGTGTTAGACCGTGTGTGTGCATTGATGGGCACTCAAGCGTCCCGTGGATCACCCCGCCCCCTCCCTTTCCCCTGCAGCCCTCACCCCTCACACCCAAGCCCTCGCCTCACTTCGGGCCCCTGCCTCGTGTTGTCTTTATCTGCCTATTACTCAGCCTAAGGAAACCAGTACACTCCACACATGCATAAAGGAAATCAAATGTTATTTTTAAGAAAATGGAAAATAAAAACTTTATAAACACCACCTACCGGCAATACTCTGATTCTTCTTCCCCATGGTGTCATTTTTCACTGAAATGGCATTCACAGACGAGGTCCCAGAGCACAGACTCCTTCCTGGTCAGCAGGAGTCTCTTTGTCCCCTTCATACAGGAAACCTAGGGAGGGTGGGGCCGGGAGGAGGGGACTGACCTACTGAGGAGGGGACTGACCTACTGAGGGGGACATTTTTGGTATTATTGCAAATATATATGCAATCTTTATTTGTCTAGATATTTGCCAGTAAATACATCTCTATCACAAAGTAGAGATCAAACCCTGTGTCCTGCTTTTTTCATTTAACCTATTATGAACCTTCGCCCATGCTATTAAAATTCTTTGAAGACATGACTGGAATGTGTGCATAGTATTCCACAATATGATGTAATCTAATGAATTTAACCATTTCTCTGGTTTAGGACATTTCTATTGTTTCCAATTTCTTGGAACAATAGAAACAGCAAAAGCCCTGCACGAGTGTGTACTTCTGCCCCTGTGCCAGCCCGTAGCGTAGCTAGGTCAGGCTCTGCTCTTGTGCTAGAATGGACCCTAAGGAAGGAGCTCCTGGGGGCAGGGGCGCGGGGCCGGGCCATGCAGGGTGCTTTTCCGCCCTTTGTTTTTCTCATGGCCACCTGCAAGGTCAGGCTTGGAGGCTCAGGAGTCTTCCTGGAAGGAAGCGTGAGGAATGATGTGTCTTGACAAGGAGCTGCTCCCAGCACACAGGATGAAGGAGAAAGTGGGTGGAGACAAGGTGGAAATCCCTGGGAAATGGTTCGCTCTCCGGGCTTGTGGGAACCCGAGGTTTTGGAAATGGAGGAACCATGGGGCAGGGGTGAGCTTGAGGTTGGTGCGGCTCAGTGGAAGCATCTTATCTCAGTGTACGAGGTAGGTATTATTACTAATGCCCATTTTGCTGATGAGGAAACTGAGTCTCAGAGAGGTTTGGTAACCTGACCAACGATAGACAGCTAGTGAGGGGCAAAGCCTGGATTCTGCTTCCTACCTTCCACCTGACACAAAACAGGCCGCCATCAGTGCCCAGTGACTGTGCTCCTTGTACAGCCCCCAGGAGCTCAGAGGAGGAGGGTCACCTGCATGGAGTAAGCCCAGGAAGGCTTCCTGGAAGAATGGCACTTCGTCTAGGTCCCCTAGCTGGGCAGGAATGATCCAGTGGCTCACGCTGACTGTACATTAGAATCATCTGGGGAGTCTAGGCTCCCCAGGCCCCACCCCCAGAGATTCTGATTTCACTGTTCTGGGTTGTGGTCTGGGTGTCACTGTATTTGCTCCCAGGTGATGCTAATGTGCAGCCATATGTACGCTATCAGGCTGAGCAGACAGGAGCAGGGCGTGTCCCTCGTGAGGACAGGATGTGAGAGGCCAGGGCAGGAATAGGCCCATGAGGAGCCATGCCTGGGCCTTCATCTGTGCATGGGGGTGGTGTGAGGCCCGCAGGTCGGTTCCAGGGCAGGAGCAGGAAACTCCAGCCATTTCCTGGCAGGAGGGCTCCTGTTTTATTGTTTCATCCAGCATCTTGTCAATCACCAAGCCAGGCCTGGGTACCAGTCACTGAGGAGCCCGCAGCCTGGAACCCTCCAAGTCAGCGTCCTCAACCTGCAGGAGATGTTGGCCTTGCACTCGATCGACATTTGTTCAGGCGGCTGGGAGATGGACCCGGTATGGCACACGGGTTCCCATGGCCAGTGGCAAAGGGCATTGCTGGGGACAGACCCAAGTGCTGACAGCCATTCAGGAAGCACCCACTGCCCACCTCTCAGACACAACCCCTCAGCACTGGTCTCCCACCCTGTCCCTACACGGCAGGTGCCGCCTCATTCTGGTGCATTGTTTGTCCTCAGGAAATTGTCTCCTGGGGACAGAGTCTTTATATTTACTGCGCTCAGAGGAATAGCTGGGGCCTGAGAACAAATCTAAAAGAAAAAAGACAAACCACATGCAATCCCATACAGGTGTGAAGGACTAGAACCACCTGCTACCTGGGCCTGTGCTGTAACTGGTCTCACAGCTCTGGAGGGGCTCAGAGAGGGTGTGGGTTCAACCAAGAACAAAAGAGCAAGCAAACAACAAGCAAAACCCTAACTGAAAAAAACAACTTTTTATAATTAATTTTTGAGCAAAATAGGTCAGGGAGAGGAGGAAAACACAAACGACTGTATGTTCCCATCAACGTCCTACCTGTTTTTTACATGATGTTGTTTAATCCCCCCATGAGGCACGTATTACCACCTCCCCTTCAAGGTATAGAGGAGACAACTGTGCCTCTAAGGGTGGCCTTGGCTCACGCGGTTGCACACGGTGAGCCACAATGTCACCAGGCCTTGTCGACTCTATTGTCAGCCCCCACATTCTGCTGCCGTTCGTGGTGTTACTGCCACAATGAGATAGCGCAGTAAATGCCACAGAGCCTGCGCCTTCGTCAGCAAGTCACGTGCGAATACGGACGGGAGCATGAGTGCCAGGGAAGAGCACGGAAAGGAGGGGCATTAGGATTTGTCCGACCCTTTCTCCGAACTCATGTCAGCACTGTCCCGTGAGCCTCAGTTTCTGCACCTGAGCAGATTGGAATAGATTGCTCAGGTCTGTGATTCTGTGGAAGAGTGCAACAGTATGAATTGATTTCAGGATTTTCTCTCTAACATACCACATTTATTCTAATTAATCCCCAAGGGCTCACACAGTTGCAAAGAAAATTAACTGCTATAAAGAGAACACTGGAGAAGGGATGTGAGCCGTAGCAGCCACCTTTTTGCGGGCTCAAATGGCCAGGTGCCCCTGTTTGGGACATTTATAGGTGTAGGATGTCCAGGCAGGGGGTGCTTAGAATTTTGGGGGCCGTGGCCAGACTGTGGAGCATGGTGCTTCCTACAGGTGCAGGAAAAGACTGGAAGAGGCGAGCACCATTGCCGTGTGTTGGCCAAGGAGGCCAAGGCCGGGTGGCCACATCACTGACACTGGTGGCTGGGGCTGATGTTGACCTCGGGCTCGGCCACGCCAGAGCTTCCCACACACAATTTCGCCTGGGCCTTCAGCAGCCCTCATGTTCTGGATGAGAAAGCGTCACACAACCTTCTCTGCTAAACCCTCGCACTGTTTCCTCTTTATTGGTGGTGAGGCTGAGGGCACAGGTGGCAAAGAGCACATGGCTGAGGAAGTGGCTGAGCTGGGACTGGGACCCAGGCTGCCTGACACCAGGGGCCATGCTCTGAGCTGATATCTGATATAACTTTTTTTTTTAACTTTTATTTGCGTTTATTTTATGCCGAATTTATTCCCAGGCCATAAGTTTTTTTTAAAAATTGGTTTTATTGGGATTACATTAGTTAAAAAGTTATATAGGCTTCAGGTGTACAGTTCTATAATTCATCATCTGTATATTGTATTGTGTGTTCACCACCTCAAGTCAAGTCTCCTTCCATCACCATTTATCTCCCCTTTACCCCTTCCTGCCCCCACTCCTCCCCACAACCTGCCATTTCCCTCTGGTAGTGACTGTTGTCCGTCTATGAGGGTTTTTTAAATTTGTTTTTTGCTTAATCCCTTCACCTCAGGCCATAAGCTTTTGCTTTTTCACTTTCTTCTGGGAAATCTTTTTCTCCTGTGCAACCTCCTCTCCTGGTGTAGGAACAACCTGCTCTTTTGCAGGAAGGATCATCTCAGTGTGGCGGGGGGGCCGGTGCGTGGGTTAACCCGCCCGTGGACTCTGTGAGTTCTGGGCTGCATCTTGGGAGGTTAGTTCACCCGGATGTGCTCAGTGACCAGAGAATCTGCATCTGAACCCTTAAGCTCAACATTACTCTCTGCACATTTAAGCATGTGCAGTAAAAATTCAGCCCTGTTTTTGGGCCACCCACCCTGTGTCCAGTCCCACTGTTGGGCCTGGGCTCACCTACTGATTCCACCATTGTGATGACAGACTGGCGCACATTGAAAGTGCCATCCTTCAGCTACTTGGTGGCTTTTTGGATATGCACACCCTTGATGGCCTGGGCAGTTTCACAAGTGTTCTTAAAGTGAACATGGAGATTTGAACCTCTCCGGTTGCATGATTTTGTAGGGTTTTCTGGGTCAAGTGAATAGCAAATTGTTTTCAGAAATTACCTCAGGCTGCTTATGGGAAGATTTTATTTATTTATTTTTTGAGAGAGGGGAAGGGAGGGAGAATGAGAAGGAAAGAAACATCGATGTGAGAGAGAATCATTGATCGGTTGCCTCTCATACGCGCCCCCATCAGGGAAAACCCCGCAGCCCAGGCACGTGGCCCGACCGGGAATTGAACCAGCAACCTTTCACTTTTCAGGATGACACCCAACCACCTGAGCCACACCAGTCAGAGCTGCTATGACTCTTCGTGCTGCTTCTCTAGAAGCCTGGGCAGCCTCAATGTCTCTTCCTCTGGGATGCGTTGGCCTCTAGAGAGGGCTGGGTTGACCCCTGGGCTCAGCCTCCTGCTGCCTCCCCCATCCCTTCCTGATTCCCTCCATGCAGTGAGAGAGTGGGTAGTTTCGCTTGAACATTTGCTTCCCGGGCCCTAATGGGGGAGGAGACTCCTCCCTGTTCTGTGCCCTCTCAATCACATTTATGGTCAGTGACAGACACCACTGGAGACTGCACACTGAGCAGGGCAGCCTCCCCTCCACCCCAATCCCAGCCTCCTTCCCAAGCCCATGCCAGGCGGCTGGCCCTGGTTGGCTCCTCCAACACTTGCCTTGCCTGGGGGACCAGCCCAGGACCTACCTGGCAGTGGCTAGAGGCCCAACGTGTACTGTATCTGCCCAGGGACACTCAGAACCAGCCAGGAGGGGCCCCTATCTGCGGCAGCAAGGCCCCTGGGCCAGGGCCGGGGGCTCCTGTTCACTTGCAGCCCAGCCAAGGTCCTGCCCCCCAGGAACGAGCAGGTGCAAGAATGATGCTGGGCTCCTTCCTTTGTTCCCCTGCAACCTGTAGCCCTGCAGGCTCTGGGTCCCACGTAACCAGGCCTCTGGTTTGGCTCCTTAGCCACTCCTCGTGCCCACGGGCCGGGCTCCAGGGCCTGCCTGGGTCAGACTCGGGAGGCTATGTTGGGTCTGACATTGTCAGACTCAGAATCCTGGAATCATCAGATGCCAGAGATGTCAGAGCTCCTCTGGGCAGCTCCGTCCCCAGAGCTGTACCGTCCATGACCCATGGAGACAGGAAGTTCCACACAGCTGAGTTTATTGAGCCCCAGCTGGATGCGAGTCTCTGCTTGTCAGGGCACGGAGAGAGTGAGCCAGGCGGTGGGAAAAAGGAAGCAGAGAGCAATAAGATCCAGCCTGCCTGAGGGGCCCCACAGCCCAGCTGGGAAGACAGTCTTGCACATGACAACATACATCTGAATGTGATTCTGGCTGGTGCAGGAAGGGACTCTCACTGTGGAAGGTGACGGGGCCTGGGTGACAACCAGCAGGACTGGGAACTGCCATGCTCTGGCAGGGGCACGCCTTGTGCAAAGGGAGCTGCTTCCACTCCGACCTGGCATGGATTATGACGAGGAGTCGGGAGGAAGTTCAGATGAAGTCCAGAGGAGAGGAGGATCCAACCTGGTAGGGTTTTGTCCTTTCAACGTTGCTCCTGGCTTTCAAGGCCCAGGTCAAATGACCCTTCTTTGGGAATTGTGCAGAACAGAGTTAGCACAGCAGGTCCGAGACAGCCATCCTCTGACAGGCCTGCTCACAAGCCTGGCACTTGGCTGGAGTCCGGAAACTTGGATTTCGGGAGGGTTCCCATGATTCCCTGAGAACAGGGGCTCACTGTGCCTACATCGTTTGTGCAAACAGCATGGCTTATGCTGAACACCTGCCTTCCTTTGGGGAGTCTGGAATGTTGGTATGTGCAAGGCAGGGGGTGTCTATTTGAACAGTCCCCAGTAAACACCCTGGTGCTGGGTCTCTAATGAGCTTCCCTAGTAGAAACCTTTTCATGTGTTGTCACAACTGGGAGGAATGAAGCGTGTCCTGTGTGACTCCACTGGGAATGGACGCTTGGAAGCTGCAGCTGGTTTCGTCCAACCTTTCGCTGTGCCAGTTTTGCGCAGTAGGCTTTTACTATAATAGATATCAGCTGTGAGTGTGACTGCTAGTGGGGTTTTGTGAGTCCTCCTAGCAAATCACTGAACCTGGGGGTCTTAGGGACCACCAACACAGGAACCTCCTAGTCAGTAAGTGACATATTTAATCTCTTCTTTCTTAGGTCCTACAGAAGAGAGAGAGGTCCCTTGAATGTGCGATGAAGAGTATTTGTCAATTATTGGGTGTTGGGAGCTCCTAGCCTGGAGCCCTGGGGAATGTGACACAGTTAACTCGGCTAACCAAGGAGGAGAAGGAGCTTTGCAGGGGAAACTGTGGCGCAGATGACCCCATTCGCTGAGGGCTTGTTTCATACCACACGCCCTGCGCTGTAGGCCGCACCCGCCTGGGTCATCTCGTTCACTCCTCCCAGAGCCCAAAGAGCCCGGGGAGTAATGAGAGTCAGAGGTCTCCAGAGAGAAGGCATGCAGTGTGGGGGAGGACCTTCCTGCCCTGGGGCGGAAGGCCTGGCATGTGGGTTCCAGGGTCTGTGTGCCCAGGCGACAGATCTCAAAGCCCATGGTTCCTCGCAGTGCCTCAAACACAGGCTGGAGCAGTGGCCACTGGAGGACCGCATGTCCACTCTCCCCTTCTAAAGGTAAGAGAAATCCCTATTTCTAGCTGGGTACCTGGCTGCCCAGACAAAGGCCGCGCTTCCCAGCTTTCTTGCAGCTCCACGTGGCCAGGTGACTCCCTGGTGAACAGTAGGATGCTAGGATGCGAGGCCAAAGTGATGGACACCACTCCCTGGCTGGGGCCTCCCCTCTCCTCTGCCTCCTCCCACTGGTGGGAACACGAACACAGGGGCTCTATCTTGTCTCTGCAGCAACTGGGGGAAGGAGCCTGGCCTCACACACTCTGGAGCCACCATCCAGCCAGGGACCGCCCAGGCCTGAGACTGCTTTGGAGAGAGACATAGATGTTTATTTTGTTTAAGCCACTGTTATTTTTTGTCTCTCATACAAGAGCCAAATCTATATCCTAAGTCTGATGGTTTCAAACTGTTTTCCATGACCACAGAAAGAAGTAGATTTTACCTTGTGTTGTGTCAAAGCTTCATGAAGCTGTGCGATCTGATTCCAATATTTTAATTTTACGTCGTTTCTTAAGAAATGCTGTTCGCTCACTACACTGTTGTCACCTGAAGTCAGAAAAACACCTTCTTGACTATTGCACAGGCTGACTCTGCTCCTCCCAGACCACCAGCTTTCCCACTTCTCGGCAATGCCTCCCCCCCTCCCCCTGTTCTCTCTTTTAAACAGTCATTCACTCAACAAACCTTACGGAGTGTCCACTCTGGGCCAGAAACCGCTCCAGTGGTCATCTTGGTAACAGCGGCAAGGAGTTGAGAGGGGAGTACAATTCTGACTGCCAGTGATCAGGGAAGGCTTCTTGGTAGAGGTGGCATTTGCAACAGGCCTTGAGGGACAGAGATCAGTGTGGTAGGGCACTGTCCTGCAGGACTGGCCCCAGCTACACCGCAGCCTCAGTTTCAGCCTCTCCCAACCTCACAGTCTTGAGGGGCTAGCCACACTGGTCTCCCTTCTGTGCCTGAATAAAGCCTAAATCTTTCCCACTCTAGGACCCCCACATTCCGTTCCCTCTGTCTGGGATGCTCTCCCTCTGCCCCACTCTTGGTCACCCAGCTTCCACCCACTGCCGAATTGCCCGGGCTGGTGCCTGCTTCTAGTCAGGGGATGGTCGACAGCTGTCTGCTGAATGAATAAATTCCAACTCAGTCTTGTTCATCTATCATTGGACAACCCCGGCAGCCTCTGACCGGGTCTTCTAGTCCCCTCCCTTCCAGCTCTCCTGGTCCATCTTGTCACAACTGCCATGGAGACAGGGCTATTTCCTTCCTCTACATTAAACCCTCAGTGGCTCCCTATTACCCACAGGGTAAAAGTCAGGTTCCTTTTGACTGGCTTTTTGGAAGACTGGTGATTTGGCCCCCGTACTCCTCACCAGTATCCTCTCTTTCCTCGTCGCCCCCTGTGGCTGAGCCTTAGCGCAGGCTGTACCCCCACCTGAAAATTTTCTCCATCTCCTTCTCTACCTGGTGAACTCCTACGCATCCTTAGAAACCCAGCGCAAACACTGTGTCTTCCTTCCACCTCCTGGGGCAGAGGGTACCAAGCTACCTTGGTTCCTCACCGGTCTTGTGCCAGCCCATGTCCTGGGATAGGGTATCCCCTGCTGGATTTCCCTGAGGACACAAATCATGTCTTTTCACATCTGTATCCCTGAATCCTGGTATCTTGTTCCAATTAAGCCCTGATATCATCACCCTTGTCTAAAATATTTATCATCACTCCCGGTGCTGTTTATCACCATTAGAAATTCACTTCTCTTAAGTTGCTTGAACAATTTTACCCTTTCCTGTAGAGAGTTTCTGCAAATTGCTTCCAAACCAACACTTCCCACCTGTTTCTTGTTGGAAAACAGAATGTCAATGTTTCACATGAATTGCTGAAAACTTTATATTTAGTTAAAAGAAATAAGTTTTGGGTAATTTTTGTTTATTTTGTAAATTAGTGCATCATTTAAGGCACATTGATTTATTTGGGGGTGGGGTGGGCAAATTGGCCTACTTTCTGCCTCCTGAGCTGCTCTCCTAGCTTATATTTATATTTCAAAGGAACCTTAACCTGCCCTGGCTGGACGACTCAGTCAGTTGCAGCATCGTCCAGGCATCTAAAGGTTTCGGGTTTGATCCCTGGCTGGGACATGTACAGGTGGCACTCTCTCTCTCTCTCTTTCCCTCTCTCTCTTTCTCTCTGCCTCAAATCAATAAACGTAGCCTCGGGTGAGGATTAAAAAAAAAAAAAGAAAAAGGAAACAGCCCAAAGGAATGAGTGTAATGGTAAAATGTGCGTCTTTTGGGGCAGAAATACCACAGAGAGGCTCCCATTTGTATCTTCCCTGCCCTTAGCCTGTATTTTACTTGGATTCACACCCCTGTGCTCTTTCAGTTCCACCCTAACAGCACCAAGTGCTCAGATCCTCACCAAGAAGTCCACAGGGGCGACCTTTCTGACCTGGAGGGAGGACTGCTGGCCTGGTGGGCACTGTCCTCCTCTACTCTCCTTGGCTGCCTGGTCAGCAGGGGGAGGGGTTTGGAAACAGGACCATGTTATCCAGGACCCTTTGGTTGCAAGCAGCAGAGACCCAACTCAGCCTGACCTAGACAGAGAAGGAATGTATTGGCCCTCAACAAAGGGGTCAGATATGTAAATAGCTCTTGGAAGTGAAGGAAGAAGTCTAGGGCCAGGGCCTCACACACGGCAACTGTGCGGTTAATGCCTCCAGGATTCTTCCCATGCTCATCTCCACTTTACTCTCTTGCCATTTACCTGCTGGCCTCATTCTCTCCGGCTCGACTCCCCGATGGGCCTTCTGCATGTGACAGGGAACAGCTGCTCCAGCAGAAAGAGAGCGCTGCTGGCTCCTGGAGTGTATATGTCAGTCCTAGGGAAGGACTCCGACTGGACCCAGTACTGCTCCCAGGTGGATGGAGTGCTCTGATTGGCCAGCTGGGATCACATGGCCATTCTTGCAGCCAGCATATGGGTCTGTTACCAGAGGAAGGGACACAACGAAGCTTCCTGGAAAGATACAAAACCAACAGTTCTCTATATAAGAGGAGAGTGGAGTAGTTTAGCTTGAAGAGAAAACACAGGGATGTGGATAAATGTCACATACTCAGCATGCTTGAGAGCCCAGGATTTTTAAAGATTTTAACTCTTCGCTATTAGTTCCAGCCTATTGATCCCACCCAGCCACACATCTCCATTTAAGCTAAGCTCACTACTCATTGCTCAGTGAATAAATATTCAGAGAGGGGGTGAATAAGTGTTTCTATATATGGCCCACACTTTACTACTCCTGGGACTTTCACTGCTCTGCCACCTGGGGCATGCCTACCACCACACGTGTTTCTCCTTGTTTTGATCACATCCACCCTTTAAGGCCTAGTTCAAGTGCCACCTCCTCTAGGAAGCCTTCCCTGATCCCACAACCAGCAGGGTTCCCTCTGCTCTTTATAGACTCTAACCTGATTTTATGTTTTTTGTATTATGCATTGGTTTAGCAGAATGAGCTTCCTAACAGTCCCTCACACAGATGGCAGGTAGTGAGCTCTCCATCCCTGGAGCTGTAAAGCAGAGGCCTCTCTGCAGAATGTTGTAGAAAGGTGAGGACTTCTTGGGGGGGGGACTGCGTGTTAGTCTCCTAGGGCTGCTGTAAGAAACTACCATAAACTGGGTGGTTTAAGGCAACAGAAATTTATTCTGCCATAGTCTTGAAGGCCAAAAGTCCAAAATTAAAAAAGCAGCTGGGTTAGTTACTTCTGGAGGCTCTGAGGGAAATTCGCTCCAGACCTGTCTCCCAGCTCACGGCGCGGCCAACAATTCTTGGCAATTCCTTGGCTTGTGAACATATCCCTCCAATCTGTCTCCGTTTTCACATGGTATTCTCCTCCATGCCTCTCTGTGTCCTCTCATCTTCTTATAATGACACCAGTCATTGGATTTAGGGCCCACTCTAAATGCAAGATGATTTTATCTCCAGGCCCTTAACTGTTTACATCCACCAAGACCTTGTTCCCAAATAAGATCACATTCTGAGTTTTAGGGAGGACATGGCTATTTGGGAGACAGTACCCAACACACTACAGGGATCCTGTGTAGGACAAACTGAAGACAAACTAAAGTGGCTACAGCAGAGGCCAGACAGACCTCGGCCCCTGTCATCATCAGAGCTGGTTTTCAAAAGAAGCCAGAGATCTGAATTTTTATGTAAAACCTCCAGGTTTTTAAAATGCTGGCAACATTCAGACCGCTTTTAAACCTTGGTTTCCACACATCTGTCCATTCATAGACAGTATATCTATAAGCCAGGTTTGGCCTGTAGAGCAGGAGTTTGTGACCTCTTAGCGGAAGCTCCAGCTTGTCTTCCGTGAGTTCAGAAAAGAACAAAGCTTGTGCACTTACTTCCACGAGACGCCACCAGATGGCGCGCCAGTCATTGCGTTAGGCAGGCCTCTTCCATCCACGCCTGGGAGGTGTCCAGGAATTGAAATCCAACAAAAGGGGGATTTTTCAAGTCAAAAGTGGTAAGGGGAAGAGGAGTGTGTGTGCTGGTTGGGGCTGGAGCTGGGGGGCCGCGGAGGGGAGTGGTAGTAAGCTAATGGCCAGAGTTCATTGCATTTAAACTTACTCTTCCATTATTATCTTAATTTTGATGCTTGCTACCTCTTGTTTGCTAGTGATATATCTGCTGCCTTTGCTGACAAAACTAGTTCAAAGGCAGCAAAGATATACTACAGGAAAAAAGAGAGGAACAGCCAATAGTGTTTGTTCAGCAGCTTTTCTTTATTCTGAATCAATCAATTAACTTAAAAAATTGACACCTGCAACGGCAAAAACATTTTAAACCATACAAAAGATTCCTGCTCCCGCTTCCAACCCCTGCTCTCTCTGTGAACATGTCCTCGTGCTTCAGGAGCTCCGCATGAAAGGATTGGGATTATTTTTTGTTGATGCACATACATAATACAGTTTTCTTCCAAGGAAAATTCTGTATTGTTCACACAATGGAATTACGAGTATCAATACAGATGGTTACTGCTGTCTGTATAAACATGGTGCTGATAATCCTTATAAAAATCACAGGATGTATAATAGTTAAGGGGAGGGGCATTTCCAGGAATTTAATTATACCTAATCACAGTCTGACTTTTATATGCAAAGCTTAATGATGTACACTATTTTTAATATTTAATATTTTTTATGTTTAATTATGGAAAGGTTCAAATACTCACAAAAATGGAGGAAATAGTGTAATGACCTCCATGCTTCAACGATTTGCAGCTCATGACCAACCTCACCCCTCCCCCAGTATATACTTTCTGTTTGTTTGCTGGAATATTTCAAAGAGTATCTCAGACACAGTGTCACATCCAAAAATACTTTAGTAGTACACATTCTCTTCTTTTTTTCTTTTGTTGTTCTTTTTCTTCACAAGAGAAGTCATGGCCATCTGGTCCAACTCAGTCCAAAGAGAACCCCTCTTGATTCCATCGTAGTCTCTCCACTGTCTTAGGGGTGGGAGTCCACCTCTTTTTCCTCATTCCCATCAGCACGTTCACTTTTCTGTTTTCCACTGACTTTTAAAAAATCAGATAATATGGGTAATACTCAATATTCAAAGAATTACCCAAAACTCAGACAAAGACGGCCACTGCCAAAGTCCACCTGTTGGCTGACACTCAGAGCCCCTATGTCATCATAGCTCAAAGTGTTAGTGGGCCAACTGAACCATGAAATGGCTGAATTTTTTGTAGATAAAAGACAGCCCATGGGTGTCAATGTCAAATGTACAAGAAGGGTTGAAGGTCGTAGGGCTTCCATCTCCCCCAGTTCGTCTTGCCTGCCATGGATATTGGTAATGACGGTGTGGAAAATTATGTCTTTCGAAGGTGGTTGCAACATTTCCCAAACTACATGCTACTGAGTGACCTTGACACTGCTCCCAGTGAGAGACGAGGTCTATGCCCTCTTTGCCTGAATCCAATGGATCTGTGACTTGCTTATAACCAATAGAATGCAATAGAAGTAGCACCGATGACTTCCAACACCGGCCCATAAACACGTGATGCAGCTTCTGCCTGGTTAGCTAGAACACTCAGGCTTAAAGCCTGAGCTGCCACGTAACTAGGCTGACTGTCTTGAAGCCACCATGTTCTTAGGAAGCCTGAACCATCACATGTGAAGAGATCACACGGAGAGAGATGCTCAGACATCCTTCAGCTGTGCCCGTCTTTTCATGTTCCGATACCAGCTGCTATCCGACTACAGCCTCATGAGGTCCTGAGCCAGAGCCACCCTGCTGAACCCGTCCGTGATTTCCCGCCCCACAGGCATCATAAGAGAAGGTAATATAATTGCTGTTGCTTTAAGTCAGTAAGTTTGGGGGTGATCTGTTACTCAGCAGTAGATAACCAAATTGTTGGTTTTGCGTCAACTGTCCTAGCATATAATTTTTGTTACTGTTGTTGTGTTGTTGCCATTGTTATTGATTACTGTAATTTCAGTTTGCCTGTACCAGAGAATCTCAATTGGAGCTGTCAGCCTGACTGTCTCCCTCTTCCCTCTGATGTGCTAGGAACCTTTAGCACCTGTCAGGACCTCCTCACTATTTAAATTTTTTTTCATTTTCATATTCTATTTATTTGTTCTTAAAGTACGTTTTAATGATTGTGCTATTGCAGTTGTTTCATTTTTTCCTCCCCATTATTCCCCCCCGCCCTGCAACCCCTACCCACCAGCATCCCGCCCCACTTAGTTCATGTCCCTGGGTCGTACATGTAAGTTCTTTGGCTTCTCTGTTTCCTATACTATTCTTAACCTCCCCCTGTCTGTTTTGTACCTATCAATTATGCTTCTTATTCCCTATACCTTATCTCCCTTTCTCCCCCCTCCCACTCCCCATGATAACCCTCCATGTGATCTCCATTTCTGTGGTTCTGTTTCAGTTCTAATTGTTTGCTTAGTTTGTTTTTGTTTTTAATTCAGTTGCTGACAGTTGTGAGTTTGTTTTCACTTTACTGTTCATAGTTTTGATCTTCTTTTTCTTAGATAAGTCTCCTTAACATTTCATATAATAAGGGCTTGGTGATGCTGAACTCCTTTAAATTTACTTTATCTGCCCTTTCATTCTAAATGATAGCTTTGCTGGATAGAGTAATCTTGGATGAAGGTCCTTGTCTTTCATGACTTTGAATACTTCTTTCCAGCCCCTTCTTGCCTGTAAGGTTTCTTTTGAGAAATCAGCTGAGAGTCTTATGGGAACTCCTTTGTAGGCAACTGTCTCCTTTTCTCTGGCTGCTTTGAAGATTCTCTCCTTATCTTTAATTTTGGGTAATGTAACGATGATGTGCCTTGGTGTGTGCTTCCTGGGTCCAACTTCTTTGGGACTCTGAGCTTCCTGGGCTTCCTAGAAGTCTGTTTCCTTTGCCAGATTGGGGAAGTTCTCCTTCATTATTTTTTCAAATAAGTTTTCAACGTCTTCCTCTTCGCCTTCTCCTTCTGGCAGCCCTCTGATTCAGATGTTGAAGTGTTTAAAGTTATTCCAGAGGTTCCTCACCCTCTCCTCATTTTTTTGAATTCTCGTTTCTTCATTCTGTTCTTGTTGAATGTTTATTTCTTCTTTCTGCTCCAAATTGTTCATTTGAGTCCTGGTTTCCTTCCCTTCACTGTTGGTTCCCTGTATATTTTTCTTTATTTGACTTTGCACAGCCTTCACCTTTTCCTCTGTTTTGCAACCATACTCCACCAATTCTGTGAGCATCCAGATTACCAGTGTTTTGAACTCTGCCTCTGATAGGTTGGCTATCTCTTCATTGCTTAGTTCTATTTTTGGAGTTTTGGTCTGGTCTTTTGTTTGGGCCATATTTTTTTTTTGCCTCTGGCATGCTGTTACATTGTATGGGGCAGAGCCGTAGGTATTTTCCAGGGCAGGGCATCCCCCATCACTGTGTTGTGATGCTGTACATGGGGGAGGGGTCCAAGAGGGCACAATGCTGCTTAGTATGTTCTTGGCGGCTTTCAGTCACTTCCCCTGCTACCCACAAGCAAATCGGGCCCTTCTGGTGCTGGTTCTTGGGTGGGTGGGTTTGTGTACATTCTAGGACCCTGAGGTCTCCTCCAGTGAACTCTCCTGTGAGACTGGCAGTTTCTCCCACTGCCGCAACCCACACAGATTTTTACAGCCAGAGGTTTTGAGGCTTTCTTTTCCCACACTGGAACCCTGGGTTGCGTGGTCTGTCTCACTCCCCTGTTGTTCCTCCCGGTTTATCCACACGCAAGTGTAGCACTGCCAGCTGCCACCTTGCCCGCCCTGTCCTCCAGCCACCACCTTACCACGTCCCCTCCATCCCAGCTTCCTGTCTCCGTCTCCGCCCCTCCTACCAGTCTGGGTGAATGTTTCTTCTTTAACTCCCTCGTTGTTGGACTTCCATACAGATTGCTTTTCTGGCAGTTCTTGTTGTTTTTTGTTTTTAAATTTGTTGTCGTCCTTCTTTTGGTTGTGCGAGGAGGCAAAGAGTATCGACCTATGCTTCCATCTTCGCTGCAAGCCCTCTATTTAAATTTTATTTATTGTTGACAACAGGAGCCTCTTGTGTGCTAGTGATACCCACTCCTTGGCAGAGCCCCCACCCCGCAGCTGCTCCCCTGGGGTTGGGAGTAAGGAGCTCCTAGCCCTGGGTGCAGTAAATAGCTTTCTGTGTGTTCTGATGCAGTCACCCCCAAACATTCTGCTACTTGTGCTAGAAAGTCCACCATGAGTGGCTGCTCTTTGGGATGTGTCCCCACCTCTCCTCGTGAAGCAAACAGACCTCCTGACCCTTTCTCACCCCGCCCCACTGGGAGGGACTGAGTTAGCTTCTTTCCCGAATGGGGACAGCAGAGGGGGACTACAAGGTGTTCCCTGGAGAGACCATGTGACATTCACAGACCCCTCGGTCCCACGTCAAAACCGACCTGCACCCTGTCCTCAGGGAGCAGGAGGGGACCTGTCACACACTCTTTATAAAACAACCTCCCTCTCCACACCACCTGCCTCTCCAGAGAACGCTACCCTCTCTGACACCAAAAGCAGTCACTTAACTTTCTTCTACGGGCACTGGGGATGAGCGCCTGACCACACCTCTGCCTCTCCTTTGGCTGCTAGAAGACGTGAAGCCACCGCTATGGCTCAGCGTGCAAAGGGTATAGATCATGTTGGTAGAAAAACAAAGAGCAACATCAGCTACAATTTTATGACTCAGAGACGAGGAGACTGGATTTTGCGGCATAGCCCCCCAGGCCATACACAAACATAAAAGTGGGACTTTAGAATACATCGTTTATATGCAACATGTAACATATAACGTGTTCCGTCACGTATTATATACCTTTCCATAGGGTAGCGACTCAATTTCTTGGCAGCCGCTGTCATCCCAAGAATATCATAAGATTTCTTCTCACAAAAGTACCATTAGTGACATATACAATATGGCAATAGGTTCTAGAAATAAATTATTATAAATAAATTAGATTCTATAGCTGTAATTTCCATTTTTATGGATGCATAGTATTCAATTGTGTGACTGTGTTGTAATTTACTTAACCAGCCTCCTATCGTTGGACATTTAAGTGGCTTCTAATGTTTCACTGTTTTAAATTCTACTAAACATTTCTGTAGCAACATCATTATGAGCATCTTGTCCTCATCTTAATTTATGCTGGTTGCATTGTATGAGTCCTTGTGGCTGGAACAAGGCAGGGCATGTTTAAATACAGGCCATGGTTTATAAAAGAGAAGTAGAATCACGGCCACTGTGGCCTTGGGGTGCAGCCCAGGGGCTGCTGGCTCAGTCTTGCCCAGGGCTCAGTGTGGACCAGCGGAGGGGGGGCGCTGGGTGCGTTTCCAGGCCTCAGGGTGTCAAAGACGCCTGCGGCGCAGGCCGCGAGGGCCCTGGCTGTGCTGTCCAGGCCAAGCAACAGTGATTTATGTCATGGCCAGGGAAGAACAGGGGCTGCGTGTTTCCTCCTGGAGCCAGGCTGGGCACAACCAGGGGGCTGGGGGTGGCGTGGGGGGTAATGGGAGGAATGCGGAGGGGATGTAGCCAGAGGGCGGGTGGAAACAGCCACTTCCAAGGACCCAGTGCACCGGCCGGCAAATCTTTACGTCCACAAAGCAAGGATTCAACAGTGGGCAGGAGCCTGTTCTGGGGCCGCCAGGGAGACCAGAGGCTGCCATGGAGGTGCGCAGGGACCAACACAAACAGCGGCAGAGAAAGGGGCCTTTGTGGCGAGCGGGGACGGCTGCTGGGCTGGAGGGAGAATGCCAGCACCGTGTGGCCAGGGAGGTGGCTGGCAGGTGTTGCCCCCATGCTGCTGCCCTGAGAGTCGGGGGGCTGTATTTAGGGCTAGGGACGGGGGGCTACGGTCTTTAGAGCAAGTCCTTCCTCCCTTCCTTCTTTCCTTCCTTCCTTCCTTCCTTCCTTCCTTCCTTCCTTTTTTGTTCTTTCATCATTTTTCTTTTAAAAGGTTTTTCTCTTTATTAATTTTGGTAATTACAAAAGTGACATGTGCTCACTTACCTGGTGAATTCATACCAAGATGGAGCGAAGGCATAGGGATCGTCCCATCCCTGTTTCCCGCAGCTCTGGGTCGTTCCGTGCCTGCCCCGGTCCCAGCCCAGCCATTGCACACAGTGAGGGTCTTTCTATTGTTTGTTTTGAAAGAAAGAAAGAACGGAAGGAAG
>PVJD01014204.1:0-30188 GCA_004026545.1 Mormoops blainvillei | reverse complement strand
CTGGGACTGGGAAGAGTGTGGGTTAGGGGTCTTGTGCAACTGGATTTGAGCCTTGGCTGTATCACTCACCTATTGTCCTGGAACAGATAATAACCTCCCTGAGCCAGTGTTCTCATCATGTAAAATGGGGGTAATAATAAGTACCTGGCAGGAGTAAAGATATTTTATTTTAAAGACCAGGCACATTGCTTGGCACAGAACAGATTCATAAGATTATAATTAGCCCTGGCTGGTATGGCTCAGTGGACTGAGTACCAGTCTGAGAAGCGAAAGGTTGCCAGTTCAATTCCCAGTCAGGGCACATGCCTGGGTTGCAGGCCTGGTCCCCGGTAGGGGCCATGGGAGAGGCAACTGATGGATGTTTCTCTCTTACACATCAATGCTTCTCTCCCTTTCTTTCTCCTCCCTTCCCCACTCTCTAAAAGTAATAAAAAAAATCTAAAGAGCATAATAATAATAATAAGCTTTTGAAATAAAAACTTATCCTTTAAGGTTCTAAATTATATCAGTTTAATATGATAAATTAAGTGAAATCGTTGTACACTCTCTGCTTTCTTAAGAAGAGGCAATTTTTGTCTTTAATTCTCAAAATAAAATCATTCACCAAGGCCATAACAATATGAATCTACCTTCCCCAAACCTCTGAGATCCATGCCTGGCCAGGCTGCAGTGTCATTGCCCAGCAAGATTAATGATAAATTATACTAAAAACCTACGCACTGCCTGGCAAGGAGGAGGTGCTCAAGAGCCATTGCTATTATCATTTTAACAAAAGCTTACCCTCCTTAAGTGTCAAATTATATCAACTTGTATGGAAAACTAGATGAAATGCATTCCATACTCTTCTACCTTATTAAAAAGTATATACTGAATACACATTAAATCCTTTCTGGATTTCATCAACACCATCCTAAGAACATCACATAATGTGCTGGGCACTAATAATGTCTGCTTCAGGGTCTCTAAGACATGTTGGGCCAATAACCCCGAACTAAATGATACCACGCTCTCTTTCCTTTTGAGGTCTATAATTAATATAATTTTATGATTATTCTATTTATTTCTTCTCATAAGGTTGCCAACTGTCACTTCTTGCTGGTATCATTGCAATTGTCTTGTGCAGCAATCACCCACTCCCATTTTGGCTTGGAATACAGTGAAATAAACAACGAAATAACACCATAAGCTACACTTTGCAGGACGGTATGGGAACAAAGAGCTTATAGGCATTAAGCTAGACCCTGTAAACACTGGTCAGGAACAATTGAAAGGGTCCTTTCAGCCATTCGCTAAATTAATCGGTACTCTAGAACAGAAACAAAGCCGGTCAGAAGAGCAAATAGATGAGTGAGCACCAGGAACTTCAGGGTCTTTTGTCACAATGGTTTCAGCTCACTTGTGCTCGGGGACATGCAGAAAAGAGTCACACAAGCTAAAGCTAAGTGCGAATGCAGCACCACCGACATGGAGAGTAAAGGTCACGAGGGCTGTAATGAATTGCTGTGACACCCGTTTCAGTTATCCATCAGCTATTTTCTCGGTTGCTTCTGCTCAGGCTTGTCTGGTTTAAGAGACGTCTGCGGGCAAGAGATGCTGGTGAGTGGCGTTCTTGTCATTTCTTTCAGGAGGCACAGTCATGATGAAGACAAAGCCCTGGACGAGGGAGGGAATGGCTCGGCCATCCAGGCAGGCTGCAGTCTTATGAGGAGTGTGTTCCTGTGTCATAGCTGTCTGAGGACATGAGTAGAAATGATGTTTTCGATTCCAGGCAAATATGTAATTGCTCCTTGGAGCTGGCGTGAGATCAACCAACTTTCAGACATTTAGATCAAAGTCAGTCTTCGGCACTAAAGACCCAGGGGGACTGGAAGGCGCTTTGGAAGCCCTTGAGTCATGGGGCACCTTGATGCAGTAGCAGGCAAACTTACACAATCAATACCTAACTTCTCTTCAGGACCAACAAGTACCGTCAACAGAAAACTTCCAGCTAAAATGCGAATGTTAAGAATAGTCCCCCAAGGAGTCCAAGGGCTGAGACCCTGGGTTAGAGAACTAGTGGTTTCTTCTTCTTCTACTTTGCCTTGTGGCAAAGCAGGGATAACTTGTTCCTTTTATCTTTTTCTCGGGAGTTCAGGAATTTTCACTGGACAAAGTACTAATAAGAAATCCTTTCTGTTCTCACTGTGGAAAGACAGAGGTGCCTGGTTTCTACAGGTGATGAGGCAGGTTATGGGGAGGTTATTGAGAAAATTTGTTCTTATTTCTGTGTATTGCAATTACAACCCAGATATATAATTACCTGTTTTCTTTCACATCAGACTATAAGCAGAAGTGGTGTCTGTCTCGTTCTCCCTTGTATATCTAGCTCCTAGAATATAGTAAGTGCTCAGAAAACTTTTGAATGATTGAATGAATATCTACTGAGATTGAAGACTATAAGAAGCCCAATACGAAAATTCCCAATGCAATTTTGGGAAACCCTGCTTAGTGCACTATAGGATTAGAGGGAAAAAGGGCTAAAACCCCTCTAGATGCTCCTAAAAGGTTTCTATAAATGCCAAATAGTAGCAGTTCATTTTTGGGAGAAACCATCCTCGTCATACATCTTTAGAGTATTCGTACAGTTTTCAAAGTTGTAACAAATATCGAAAAAACGTAAGTAATTTCAATGAGGCAGTCATTTCTATAAAGAAAAGTTCAACCAAATACTACTGCTGTAGTTCAGTGGCAATAAACTTTGATATTGAAAGCAAATTTAAATATTAATACATCAAGTACCCTATGATCATATACTCTAGGAGTCTTATTCCATTTTTTAATTTTAATGAAAACATAGAAATGTAGTTTCATCTGATTCAGCACAAAGAATATTACAATAATCTAATATGATAATTACAAAAGAATGAATCAGAATCTTGGCTTCTATTAAAGAATATACATTACTTTAAAGGTATTCCTCCCCCCCCACAAAAAAAAATGGGAAAAAAGAAAGCCAGGGAAAAAATCTGATGACAAGAGAGAATGACATCAAAACTTTAAATAGATACAGCCCTGGCCGGGTGGCTCAGTTGGTTGAGCATTGTCCCTGACACAAAAGATTGCAGGTTCCATCCTCCGTTGGACATGTACGGGAAGAAAACTGATAGATGTTTCTCTCCCTCTCTCCCTCTCTCCCTCTCTCCCTCTCCCTTCCTCTCTAAAAATCAATAAACATATATCCTCAGGTGAGGATAAAAAAAAACTAAATAAATACAAAAAATGGTGTCTAAAAACTCTCCTGAGTTTTGCTCTAGAGCTATGTTTTCCCAGAGTCTGAAGGCTTCTTACATCAGCATCATCTGGGGATTGATAACGACACATATTCCCAGGCCCTACCCATGCCAAATTAATCCAAATCTCTAGGAGTCAAGTGTGAGCATTGATAGTTGCTACATTCCCCAGGTGATTCTGATGCCTAACCTGCCTTGGGAACTAATGCTAAGCTGTGGGAGTTCTCAAATACATCTTCGTTGTCTTTCATCTCTCTGATCAAGGTCAGCTTCCTTCAAGAAGCTTTCTGTGATTTCTTTTATGTACTAGCAAAATTTCTGTGTTCCCTTTTATCTACTAATTCCTTGTCTTAATATGACATATAATCAGAGTGTGTTGTCTTATAGAACCATGAAATTGAGTTGGTACTTCATTTATACATTGGGTTGGCCAAAAAGTCCGTTTAGTTTTTTCCTTAAAATAAAAGACACATTTTTCATTTTCACCAATAGCTTTATTGATTTGGATATTTTGAGTATATCATCTATCTCCTGCATGGTATATCATTAATTGTTCTCAATTAATGTTTTGATTTAATTGCTATCAACTCCAACTGACCTACCCGATCATGGAGCATCATTCAGCAAGAAATCACTACCAAGAAACTTCACGAACCACTTTTGACACATTCAGTGAGTTACAGCACCTTCTCCATACACTGCACAAATCCACAAATCTTTTTCTTTTTTGCATTTCAGTTGCATTTCTACCTTTCTTGAAATAATAAAGCATAATATGCCAAAAACTTTGCATATTTTCTTCCATCTTCAATATTAAAATGGCTACACAAAAATTTACCAATTTTGATAAGTTTCTTAAAAATGCTTGCTGATATGACAGCTGTCACAGCACAATCTAACAAAATTGTTCTGAATGAAGTTAAAGATAACTAAGCACTGCTAGAGCCACCTTACAGAAAGAAACGAGCAAAATTTTTGGCCAACCCAATAGTTACATAAAAAGAAACATTTCTGGAAAGAGACTCAAGAAACTTAACAATGACATCTCTTTGATATGGGACTGTGGCATTGAATTGGGAAATAATTTATATTTCCTTTTCTATAGTCTCTATATTTTTAAATTTCTTACTTTGAGTTTGGGTTTTATAAAAAAAATATTCGAATGTATAAAAATAGTACAGTTTTGCTATAAAGTACAAGAATTACTTTTAGAATTTTAGTTTAAAAATATTTCTGACCTGAGGGACATTTTTCGCTATTAGAAATGCGTTTGTGTTCTCTGGTTGATTATATTAGTGCATGATAGCTGTCACACATGGAATCACAAACTCCAGGGTGTTTAAGGACAGGCAGCTATGACTTTCACCTGGAGGAGTAAAACTCTGTAAGAAAGAGTAAGTGGCCCTGGTCAGATAGCTCAGCTGGTCAGAGCATCATCCCTATATGGCAAGGTGGTAGGTTCAGCCCCGGTCAGGGCACATACAAGAATCAAACAATAAATGCACAAGTAAGTACAACAAATCAATGCTTCTCTCTCTCTCTTTCTCTCTCAAATAAAAAAAAATTTTTTTTAAAGAGAGGGTAACCAATTTGACCAAGTTTGATTCTACCATCCAAATCTGAAGACCCATAAACACAGGCATAATACAGCTTTTGCCTCAAACTTTCCCACAATAACATTGTGTTCCCACAGCCAACATGCCTCAGAAATAAAATACATGAGCATAGGAAGTTTATGTCGTTATACATAGCTAACATAGAGAACCACATATTAACAGAGGGGTTAGTGGTGATTATGACCCCATTGTCATTTACTTTACCTGAAATTGTAGGACTCATACCAGTTCACTAGTGCATTGCTCAGGCTAAAGATAAAATTACTCTGATTTTCTGAACAATTGTCAGCTAGAGGTTAGGTTAGGTGGGCAGTGTGTAGATAGGTGGTAGGAAAAGGCAACAGTAGAGAATGAGATTTCCTCTATATTATCTGTGACTCGGATGGAAATACCATAGATAATTTAGAATTTAATATTATCAAACCAAACATCTCAGCCTAGATTTTATGTTTTCATGTTATTATACAGTGTTTCATGATAGGAAATTTTTTATTTGAAAATGTGGTTAATTACTCAGAAGAAACATTCATGAAAATAAAACATAAAGCATACTAACAATAACTCCAAACAATAAACTAAAAAAATATGTATAGAAAGAAAGCCACAGTACTCAATGAACTTGTAGGAAATCTAAGAAATTAAACATTTATTGCATCCAGTCTTTCTGCCTGAACTCCAAGTGCATGCATGATTTGGTGCAGAAGTCTGACGGAGTCCACTGTGCCACACGCTATACCACATATTAAGGACATTAGGTGAAACATGTAATTCTTACCCTCTGAGGGCTATGTCTCTTATCATTAATAAGTTCATATTATATCATATTATGGCTTGCTGCAAATATTTTTTTAAGGAAGGGACCAGGTCTCATTCATACTTAATTACAGTGTCTAGCACAGTAATCAATTTTAATTGTAGCAAAAATGTCAATGATAATTTTCTTTCCAAAATAACATCAGGGGAGTAAAGACAAAAATGAGATTAGATGAAAAAAACTAGAATTGTTGGACTGAGAAAGGTGCTAACATTCCCTGATTGCCCATCACATGCCAAACATTATTTCAGGGAATCTGAATGTAACCCTTTGTTTAATCCCCACCCTACTCCTGACTTGGAGTCCATGAGCTCTTGGACCTCTAGCAGTGCATATAATGCTACCCTTATCTGCATAGTACTTTCAATTTTATGGAAAGATCTCACACGCTTAAACTCATGTGACCCTCTGCATCAAAAGGAAGAATAGGCTTGGAAGGTGCTTAATTTCACAGGGGACAAGAGTGAGTTTTCCCAGGACCTTGGGATAGAATGAGTGATCTACCCTAAGGGATTAGGCATTTGAAGAAACCAAGCTGTGCAGTCTGAAAGAGAGTGATCTGAGAAAAGATGGTGACACACTAAAGAAAAAATCTGACAGAGGTGGCAACCAAAACCAGAAACTGGATAGCCACACACTGTGAATTAGCATGTTTCTAGCAGGGATGTGGGCCCAAGCTGGACCTCATAAACCTGGTCAATTGGATCTTCTCTTTGGTGAAGATCAATGACTCTGGCTAATATAGCTTCTTTATTCCGATTCTGTTCTCTCCAAACAAGTAATTAAGGCACAAATAAAGGACATTGATTACTATGTACTCAGTGCTTGCAAGATAATTTTAAAGCTTTATGTTTTTTACTTCTCTCACAATACAATGAAATAATGAAGTAGGCATCATTGTCCCCAGGTTACATGTGGGAAGCAGAAGCCTATGGACACAAGCTATTGTACAAACCTGGTTACATACTATGTAGGAGAGCTGGAATTCAAGCCTATGTGTGTCTGATGCTCTGACCCAACTTTCTTTCCAGCCCCAGATGGTAGATAGAGAGGAAATCACCCTCAGCCCTGCTATGCTCTTTAACCATCCTACCCGGGTAGGATGTTGGGAACTTCTGTCAAAAACTGGCTGAGGCCCTGGCCAGGTAGCTCAGTTGGTTAGAGTATCATCCCTACACACCAAGGTTGTGGGTACAATCTCCTTGCCACCACACTCAGCTGATATACAAGAATGAGCCAATGAATGCATAAATAAGTGGAACAACAAACTGATATTTCTCTGTCTCTCAAAATCAATTAAAAATAACTGGTCAACCACTCTTTAAAATTACTGATTTTATAGAGCACTTATTGTTTAAAGGCAGAAACCCCACTTGCCTTTTGAAGACAACAAGCTCTGTAATGAAGGAACAAGAGGGTGACCCCCCCCACCACTTGACATCCATCTTTCCTTCTCTTGCTAATTATCCTAATTTTGGGGGATATTAATGCCAACCCTGCCCAGCCCAAGCACTTGAAGCTGACTTTACCCCTGGTCTTTGGAGAAGGACATGTGATTCAGACTAGTGTGACCCTATTCTTTGACCCCATGGTGGATATGGATACACACACACACACACACACGCACACACACGCACACTCATGCATATATCTCTCCACATTTTCTTTAAAGATTTTATTTATTTATTTTTAGAGAGGAAGAAGGGGAGAAAGAAAAAGAGGAAGACAAACAGATGCTAGATGCATGAGACAAACATTGATTGGCTGCCTCATGCACGTGCTCTCACCAGGAACCGAACCTGCAACCCAGGCATGTGCCCTGACTGTGAATGGAACCTGCAACCTTTCAGTTTACAGATGACACCCAAACAACTGAACCACATCAGTCAGGGCCATATATAACCACATTTTCTTTGTTCATTTATCCATTGACAAAAAGTTAGATTGTTTGTCATGTCTTGCCTATTGTGAATAATTCTACCATGATAGCTATTTTGGTATCTACTCAGAAGTAGGATTGCTGTATCATATGGTAGTTCAATTTTTTAATTTTTTGAAGAATCTTCATACTGATTTCCATAATGTCTGTATCAATTTACATTTCCACCAACAGTATACAGGTGTTCCCCTGGCTCCAAATCCTCAACAATATTTATCTCTTCTCTTTTTTATAATAAGCATCCTAAAAACTATGTAGTGATGTCTCATTGTGGGTTTGATTTGTCCATTTTTCAATGGAGTTATTGGCTTTTTTGGCTATTGCATTATAAGTGCTCCTTATATGATTTAGGTATTGACCCCTATTAGATGCGTGGTTTGTGAACATTTTCTTCCATTCTGTAGATTGCATGTTTATTTTGCTGATGTTGCCTTTATTATACAGAAGACTTTCAGTTTGATATAACCCTTCTTGTTTATTTTTGGTCTTGTCGGACTGTGTTTTTGGTGTCCTATCCATAAATTCATTGACAAGATCAATGTCAAGGAGATTTTCTCCATGTTTTCTTCTAGGACATTCATGGTTTCAGGCCTTAAGTCTTTAATTCATTTCAAGTTGATTTTTGTGTATTGTGTAAAATAAGGGTCCGATTTCATACTTTGCATGTGGATATCCAGTTTTCCTAGGATCTTACTAAAGAGAACGTTCCCCGTTGTATACTTTTGGTAACTTTGTCAAAAATTAGTTGTCAATGATTTATTTCTGTGTTCTATTCTATTCCATTGATTTATGTGTTTATTTTTATACCAATACTATACTGTTTTATTTATAAAGCTTTGAAATATAGTTTGAAATCAGCAAATATGACACTTCTAAATGTTCTCTTCTTCCTGAAGATTACTTTAGCTATTAAAGTTTTTTCGGTTCCATATCAGTTTAAGACTTTACTCTGTAAGAAAAAAAAAAGCTATTGTAATTTCGATAGGGATTGCACTGCATCCATAGTTCACTTTGTGTATATGAACATTTTCAAAATATTAATATTTTCAACCCATGAATATGCAATGTTTATTCATTTATTTGTGTCTTTCATCAATGTTCTATAGTTTTTAGTGTACATATCTTTCATTTACTTGGTTAAATTTTTTCTAAGTATTTTATTCTTTTTGATACTGTTGTAAATGAATTTTTTTTCTTAATTTCTTTTATGGATAGTTTATTTTTAGTATATAGAAACTCAGCTGATATACATTGATTTTGTATCTGAAACTACTAAATTTATTTATCAGCTCTAACAGTTTTTGGTGGTGTCTTTAAGATTTTTTATAATATGATCGTCATCACAAACAGAGACAATTTACTTCTAACTTTCTGATTTGTATGCCTGATTATTCTTTGAATTGCTCTGGCTAGGACTTCCACTACTCTGTTGAATAGAAGTGGCGAGAGTGAACACACTTCTCTTGTTCCTGATCTTAGAGAAAAAGCTTTCTTCAGCCTTTCGCCATCAAGTATGATGTTAGCTGTGGGATTGTCATATTTGACCTTTATTATGTTGAGGTAGGTTTCTTCTATACTTAATTTGTTCCAAGTTGTTTATCTTGAAAGAAGGTTGAATTTTGTCAGATATTTTTTCTACATGTATTGAGATAATCATATGACTTTATCCTTCCCTTTGTTATGTGGTATATCACATTTATTGATTTGCAAATGTTGAAATACCCTTGTGTGCCAGGGATAAATCCTACTTGATTATGATATATGATCCTTTTAACATTCTGTTGAATTCAGTTTTCTCGCATTTCGTTGTAGATTTTTGCATCTATGTTCATCAGGGATGTTGGTCTGTAATTTTATTTTGTTGTAGTGTCTGTGCCTCTGGTATTAGGGTAAAGCTGTCCTTATAAAATAAATTTGGAAATATTTCCTCCTCTTCAGTTTTTGGAAGATTTTGAGAAGGATTAGTATTAATATTTTTAAAAACTGTTTAGAAGAATTCACTAGTGAAGTTATACACTCCTGGACTTTTTGTTGTTGTTGTTGGGAGATTTCTGATTACTGATTCAATCTTCTTACTTACTAGTGGTCTGTTCAGATTCAGTCCCAGTAGTTTGTATGTTTCTAGGAATTTATCCACTTCTTCTCAGGCAATCCAGTTTGTTGATATTTAATTGCTCATAGTAGTTCCTTATGTATTTCTGTGGTATTAGTGACAATATCTCCTTTTTCACTTATGATTTTATTTAGTTAGATCTTCTTTTTTCTAGTCTAGATAAATTTTATAAATTCTGTTTATCTTTTAAGAAACAAACTCTTAGATTTTTTGATATTTTCTATTGCCTTTCTGGTTCCTATTTTATTTATTTCTGCTCTAATCTTTGTTGCTCTCTTCCTTCCTATAACTTTGGGCTTAGTTTGTTATTCTAATATAATAAACAACCTAACTATATACTTAAAGAACTGGGAAAATAAATTTTGTTACTTCATACAGGTATCTTTGAGACCAATAAATAGCAGTAGGAACAGTAAAAAGAAATCAGATGGTAGAGACTGACCATTTTAGAGCCATGTTGGACCATCATGTCTGACCACCTCACTCCTCTCCCTTTTTTCTTTCAATAGAAACATTTTATATGTCCTATAACTTTCCAACTTTACAATTTTTAATATGAGGGACAGCCTTTTTAGGATAAACTTGCATAACTCAGAGGTCTTTCTCCCTAAGTCCAAGTCTTTAATGATGAAAACTAGCAAGCACTGTACTTTTTAAAAAGTTTTGTTTATTGATTTTTCAAGAGAGAGAGAGAGGAAGGAAGAGAGAAGCAGTGATTTATTGTTCCACTTATTTATGCTTTCATTGGCTGATTCTGATATGTGCCCTGACTGGGGATCAAACCCACAACCTTGGCATATCAGGGTGGTGCTCTAACCAGCTGAGCTACCTGGCCAGGAATGTCTTGGAAGTGTTATCTGCAATGAATAGACATGACTCTAATGTAAGGACCATTAGAATAAGTTGGATAACTTTACTATAAGGAGAACTTGGACATATATCATCTTATAAGTCACACATCAAGTTTATATTGACAAGCTATTTCCATTTATGAGTCATGAAAATGATCTGGGCTGGGAAAATTTCTGTGCTTCCACAAAAAGATGAAAGATGTATGATCTGAAACTTCAAACTTTCAAAATTTCAGTGATGGTGTTTTACTTCAGTTGTAATGTTTTGGGGCACATTGGGGCATCTTGTTGCGAAATCCAGCTGTGGATCTATGCCTGCCCACTGATCACACCCACAAGTATACAGTCACCTTTATACTCAGAGAAGTGACCCCTTCCATATAAATCAAGTAATAGACTATCATATCAATATCAGCAACAAATCATCCAATATTTTAGGTGCAGTGACAGCTTCAAAAAGAGTGGCCAAGCTGAACAAACAGAAAAATAATTCCCTTAATGAAATAGGGAATTTAGTTTAAAGTTGTCATGAACAGATTTATATTCTCAGATATCAAACAGAAGCAAATTTAAATTAGTGCTAGGAAGTTTAAACCCAGGCCATTAAAAATTCTCAGTGATGAGCCCTGGCTGGTGTGGCTCAGTGGATTGAGTGCCGGTCTGTGAAGCAAGATTCGATTCCCGGTCAGGGCACATGCCTGGGTTGTGGAACAGATCCCCAGTAGGGGGTACTTGAGAGGCAACCACACATTGATGTTTCTCTCCCTCTCTTGCTCCCTCCCTTCCCCTCTCTAAAAATAAGTAAATAAAATCTTTAAAAAAATAAAAAATAATTCCCAGTGATTAGGTACAAATGAACACAAACTAAGAATTTTAAACTCACAAAATGTACATGGAAGAAGTCATTATAAGAATCATTAGAAGTAAGACACTGAAGTATCAGACCCAGAAAGAATGCAGATACAAGAATTATTGTTTTCAAAACACATTTGTCCAATATTTTCCAATAAATAAAAAGTGACATCAGTAAGCTTGGTCTACTATAACAAAATATCACAGCCTGTGTAACTTAAACAACACTAATATATTTGCTCACAGTTCTGGCAGCCGAGAAGTCTAAGATCAAGGTATCAGCTGAATTGGTTCTTGATGAGATCTCTCTTCTTGGATTGCAGATACTCACCTTCTTGCCATGTCCCCACATGGCCTTTCCTCAGTGTTTGTACTTACATAGGGAGACTGAAAGAGATCTCTCTCTTGCTTCTCCTTTTTATAATTTCACTAATCCCATCATGAGGCCCCACCATCAAGACCTAATCTAACCGTAATTATTTCCCAAAGGTTTCATCTTTAAATATGACCACATTAGGAGTTAGGGCTTTACCATATGAATTTTAGGGGACATGATCATTTAGTCCATAACATTCATCCACTGAAAGAGGCACACAAATGCATAATTAAAACAAGGTGTAGTAACTCCCCTAACAAGCATGGAAACAAAACACTTCATCTGCCTGTGTCTGATCTTGCACACGTCATGACCCTCATTGGTACTTCCCATTTCCCAAGAATCCTAAGGACTCTCTTCCAGTGCTATGCTGCAAATATTTAATTACTGGCTTTCTAAAGGATAAGTTATGTCTATAAATTTATCATAAAGTTTATTAAGAGGTGTGAAACATAAATTTTACAAATAATAATAAAATATTCTCTAGTCTTTGTCATGAATTCCATAACCAGTTGATCCTCAACAATGCTTTTATTGGTTTTTGCCAAATTCTTTTATCAATGGTTAACCTGTGTTTATAACTGATGAGTCTAGTTTTCACAAGAGTGTATGTCAGGTTTTTTTTCACATAATAAGATAAAATTGAAACAAAGAAGACATGTGTTGGAACTTAATCCACTTATCCGTGGCATGAGT
Source organism: Mormoops blainvillei (assembly GCA_004026545.1). Taxonomy (NCBI): domain Eukaryota; kingdom Metazoa; phylum Chordata; class Mammalia; order Chiroptera; family Mormoopidae; genus Mormoops; species Mormoops blainvillei. The sequence goes on along the minus strand of PVJD01014204.1, from coordinate 17,662 downwards.
TAATTCTTTGCAGAACTGGATAATAGTGTTAAAATACTGGAAGAATATTTCTTCAATTTTTGATGCTATTCACAATGTACCAGCTATATAACTTGACATACTTTTAAGTTTATTCTTCATTTTTAACATTCCTCTATAATTTCTTAAGTCTAGACAATTGAGAAAACAGTAAACCAAGCCCTGATTGGTAATCAATTTGCTAATTTCTGTGGTGTAAATACTCTTATCATGATCAAGTTCAAGCTACCAATGTGACATCAATGAATGAAAGTTGAGAAAAAAATGTGAAGAGCATGCTATTACAGAAAAAATATATATATATATAAATAATCTTAAAATATAGATAATAGTAACATGCAGTCAGATACTTAAGAAGCGATGACTTTTGGGTACTAACTTTTTAAAACAATTCAATTTTGAGTATATGTGTTTAATTTTAATAATGTCTCAATGGTATATAATAACTGGCTCAACATTTCTGAAAATTTAAAGATCAGCTCCTGCAAGCCAGTATGACTTCATTCCAGAACACTACTGCCTACTGCTTTTCATATAATATTCTACAATTCAAGAACCCCAGAAGTTTTTAGAAGAACATCATACAGCTGAGTGCATGGCAGCCTACACCCAAATTCTTCTCTTTGTCTATCCCTGCCCAGGGGGCAATTTTGCATAAATGACAGAATCTGGATTAGTAGAACAAGGTTTAGCTTGTTACTCAGACTCTAAGTTCCACATATTTGCGGCTCATTCATTCACCCTATAGCATTGCTGTAAATTCATGGAATAAAGCACAGTCTTGAGGGAAAACAAAAAAATGCCCCTGGCTAGCGTGGCTCATGACTGAGTGCTGGCCTGCAAACCAAAAGGTCGCTTTCAGGGCACATACCTGGGTTGCAGGCCAGGTCCCCGGCTAGGGAAGTGTAAGAGGAAACTGATGGATGTTCCTCTCACATATAGATGTTTCCCTCCCTCTCTTTCTCCCTCCCTTCACCTCTGTCTAAAAGTAGGTAAATAATATCTTTAAAAAGTAAAATAAAATGAAAACATCAACTTAGACAGTAATGAAAGACATGCAATTCCTCCCTCCATATATTGATTTATACACAAACACCAATGTTTGTTTATAGCCCATGGTGCTCACCTCTTTCCACATTAATAATCAGTCTCTAGTTAAGCCAATACCTTCATTTTTTAGACACAGAGTTAAGAGAGCCAAGTAGCCTGCATAGGGCTCTCCACCAGACCCAAAGTGGTGAGTAAGTGACAGAACCAGAAGATGTCAGGTCTTACGTTCCTTGTTCTGCATGAATTTGCATGTGCTCACACGCATACATTCAACACACATATACAGCACACATATGTTCACTCAAATATACTCACAACTAGCATCCAGGCCATACATCAGCTTGATTATTTTCTGCCCCCAGGCTTCCAGAATCTTTCATTTATCCATCCAGATTGAGCTGTGGGCCCAGCCAAGGGCAGCAAGTGAGAGTGAGGCCTCCTTCAGCTGCAGCTGTGGATCCGCAGATGCCTGGAAGGCTTGCGGGGGGGGAATCCTGTCTCAGACTGAGGTCTCCACTTTATCCCTCCCCACGGTGAGACTCCCACTGCCCCTATCCATCTAGTTCCCCAAGGAAGGTCAGTGGGCACCTAGTGACAGAGAGAAGGATCAGCAGAGAACCTGGGGAGACTTCTACCTTTACCAGAAAATGAGGGAGTTGCTGATAACTAAAAGAAGTCATTTCTGTCCACAATTAAGTTTCTAGTATAACTCCAGGTTTTGAATGATTTTCTCCTGAAATCTCTAAGGAAAGAAATCTTATGATTCCAATGGGCAACCTGTCCTTTCTTTGTCCAACCTCAGTCTTTTTAGCTTGAGAGTCAGGTCTGCTGTCTCTTAGTGGGCCTTTTGGAGGGGGGACCTGTGATGGCTCCCTCTGTTTCAGCATACCTCCAAGATTACGACAGCATCATCTTTTCTGTCAGCACTTCACAGGGAAGGGTATCAAGATAGGAAACTAGAATAAAAAGCCCTGATGACCAGAGAAGCCCTAGGTCCTGTGATGGAGATAAGACATCAGCACAATAGTGTCTGATGTATCCAAAGATATGAGCGATAAGTGAAAACTCAAAACTCACCAATTTTACTCCATATCCTACCACCATCCCTATGAAATATAAGCTTAAAGGGAACTAATTGATCATATGGTTCCGATTTTCCCATTTTACAGAAGGGAAAGCTGAGACCTAGTCAGGACTGCCTGGCAAGACCACACAGAGAGACCAAAGCAGGACAGTAGGAGAGGTCAGGGTCCTAGACCCCAGTACCCCTACCCTCCTTCAGTCCTCTTTTCCATACATTACACTACCACAAATTCTGGTGGTTTGTTTAATGAAGATGCAATGGCTGTGCATCTCAGGACAGAAGGCACATCAGAGCTTAGACCCGCTCCATGTGGGCTGTGGCTGGATGTTCACACATGTCTGTCCAGGCTTCTCAGTCCCACTGTCCTGGAGACCTCGTGAAGTCTCTGAGTGAAGAAATCTGAGCGAAGATTGGGCATGCTAAGCCAAGGTGGGGCCACCTGTTCCCAAGTTCTGTTTCCAAAGACAACATGATCTCAGAGGAGACAGAGGAAGGGATACATGCTGCAGTCTCAGTTATTGTGCTTTATTGATTCAGTGACTTAACAGCTAGTGCCAGGCTGTTTGCAAAGCTAGGGGGTGGAGTCACGGTGATGCCTAGATCCCAGCTATAGTGATCCTCATAAGTTTGCTCTAGCAAGCATGCCAGCATTTCCCTAAAAGGAGCCTTCTCATTCTGGCTCCAGAAGTAGCTTTGAGGGTTCTGGAATCTCGTGTTCCTCTCTAGGGACATACACCTGCCTCCTGGTTTAGCCACCTAAGATGATTCTTGAGAATATGGCAGAATGGGAAGCACTAGGAATCTGTCTTCTCACCTAGCCAACAACTGCACTGGCAGAATTTGTCTGCTACAACTGTTTTTGAACTCTGGAACCTACTTAAGGCTTGAAAATTCCAGGAGTCTTGAATGGTTAAATTGTGTTAATTTTGGTCAATTTAGCTCTTATTGAAGCAGGAGCTACCTATCCCACATCCTCAGTCCCATGGCAGGCAACTTTACACATGTTCCTGGCATGGCAGGCAACTTTACACATGTTCCTGGAGCAACTCTCACAGGTCTTGTGGATGCCATGGGAGACAAGACCCTGTTCTCAAAATATCAGGGATCTGTGTTCTGATTGCTGACTGCTGCTTTCGACCGCAGACTACTTACAGACACACTGACAACCATTGTTATTGCACATCCCCCCAGTGTTGCACGTCCCTCACCCTCCGGCTAAAATGACTTCTGTGGAATTTAAAGAACTGGAGCCCTTTTAGTCTACCTCTCTTTTTCCTATTTTTCCCCTTTTGGAAGCCAGACATAAAATCTGCAATAGTGAAAAGTAGATACATTTATAGGGAAAATTTTTAAATGACTCTGCATGCCCAGGAAAAAACACAGGATAATTAAAGACCTGAAATATCTTAAGTTTACAGCTCAGTTGATATTTACACAGAGATAGCCTACTAACTAACTTGCTAAATATACAAATAAACATATAAACAAACAAACAAAAAAGAACAAAAAAACCCCAGTAAACCCTGGAGAAAGGAGAGAATCTGATTTCCAGAACTACCACATTATCAGATATAAATGTCCAGTGTTCAACAAAAAGTCACAAGACATACAAAGAAATAGGAAGATATGGCTCATTAAGAGAAAAAAGTGAATTATCAAAAATGATCCCTGAAAAAGACCTGATGGCAGATAACTTGATGAAGATTTAAGAACAACTATCTTAAGTATGCTAAAAAAAACTTTAAAAAATGTGGAGAAAGTCAATAAAACAATATATGATTATAATGGAAATATGAGTAAAGAGATGGAGAATCTAAAAAGAAACTGAACAGAAATTCTGGAGTTGAAAAGTAGATAACTAAAATGAAAAATTCACTGGAAAGATTCAAAAGCAGATTGGACCAGACAAAAAATAATCAGTTTACATAAAGTTATGACAATGGAAATTATAGAATCTGAGGAACAAAAAATTAAAAAGACTGAACAGAAATGAGCACAACTCAAGGGTCCTGTAGGAAACCATCAAGTGGACCAATATATGTATTGTGGGAGTCACTGAAGAGAGAAGGGGGCAGAGAGAATATTTGTAGAAATAGTTACTAAAACCTTCCCTAATTTGAAGAAAAACGTTCATCTACACAGCCAATAGGCTAAATGAACCCCAAATAAGGGGAATTCAAAGAGATCACACTGATACACATGATAATCAAATTTCAAAAGACAAAGACAAAGAGAAAACCTTGAAAACAGCAACTAGTCACAAACAAAAGATCTTCAAAAAGATTATGAGCAGGCATCAGAAACTTTGGAGGCCAGAAGGAAGTGGAACAATATAAAAAAAGCACCAAAAGGAAAAAAAATCTGTCAACTAGGTATCCTACATGTGGCAAAACTATTGTTCAGATATTAGGGATAATTAAAACATTCCCAGATAAACAAAAAACTAAGGGAGTTTTTTTACCACAAGACCTGCCCTATAATGAGTGTTCAAAAGTGTCCTATAGGGTGAAATGAAAGGACACTAAACAGTAACTAAAAACCATATGGAAAAATAAAGAGCTCGATAAGTGTAATTACATGGGCAGTTATAAAAAGCTAGTATTATTGTAATAATGCTTTACAACTGTACTTTTTGTTTTCTACATATTTTATGAGACTAATACATATTTAAAAACAATTAGTCTAAAAGTTAGCATTATTGTAACACTGGTGTTTAACTCCACATTTGGTCTTCTATATAATTTTATAGACAAGTACATTTAAAAGAATTATTAAGTTTATGCTTTTGGACTCACAATGTATAAGAATATAATTTTGCAACATTAATGACCAAAATGGGAGGTGATGGAGCTATGAAGGGGCAGAGTTTTTTTTCTGCTATTAAGGTTAAGCTGGTATAAATTCAAATTAGATTATAAACTTAGAATGTTAAATGTAATTTGCATGGCAACCACAAAGAAAATAGCTATAGACTATGCCCAAAAAGAAGTGAAAAAAAATAAATGAAACATTTAACTAAAAAACATCAGCTAATCACAAAAAAGGACCATGCAGGGAATGACAAAAACCTATAAGGCATTTAGAAAACAATGGTAAAATGATAAAAGTAAGTCCTTCTTTATTGGTAATTGTTTTAAATGTGAATGAATTAAACTCTCTGATCAAAAGAGAAAGATTAGCCAAATGGATAAAAACACATGAACCGCCCCCCCAAAAACCCAAAGCACATGATCCAACTACGAATATGTTTTCTAAAAGAGATTCACTTTAGAGCCAAATACACAAATAGGTTAAAAGTGAAAGGGTGGAAAAATATAATATACAAATAATAATCAAAAGAAAGCAGGGGTAGCCATACTAAAATCAGATAAAATGGACTTTAAACTTTAAAGGTTTAATAGATCCAAAGATATTATATGTTAATAAAAAACTCAATACAGCAAAAAGATATAAAACAATTATAAATATTTTCATGCCTAATGACAGGCCAATCAAAATATATGAAGCAAAAACTGACAGAACTGATGGTAGAAATACAGTTCTATAATAATAGTCAGAGACTTTATTGCCCCACTCTCAATATAGATTAGAACAATCACACAGAAGTAATAAAATAGAAAGCTTAATCAACAAAATTAACTAGATCTAAAACAACATCTACAGAACACTCTACCCAAGAACAGCATGAACATCCTTCTCAAGTACACATGGAAAATTTTTTAGGATAGACCATATGTTAGGCCACCAATTAAGTCTCAATAGATTTAAAAAGATAGATGTGATACAAATGTATTATCTCCAATCACATTACTATGAAGTTAGAAATGAATAACAGAAGAAAAACTGGAATATTCACAAATGTATTGAAATTAAACAGCACACTCTTAACCAATCAATAGATCAAAACACAAATCAAAATGAAAATTACAAAGTACTTAGAGACAAATAAAAACAAAAACATGAGAAACCAATACTTATGGAATGCAGTGAAAGCAGTGCTAAATTTAAAGCTGTGAATGCGTTCATTTAAAAACTAGAAAGAGGCCCTGGCTGGCGTGGCTCAGTGGACTGAGTGCTGGCCTGTGAACCAAAGGGTCCCTGGTTTGATTCCCAGTCAGGAACAAAAGCCTGAGTTTCGGGCCGGGTCCCCAGTAGGGGGTTCGCAAGGGGCAACCATACACTGATGTTCCTCTCCCTCTTTTTCTCCCTCCCTTCCCCTCTCTCAAAAAATAAATAAATAAAATATTTTTAAAATAAATTTAAAAAAATAGAAAATGATGTTAGTATCATGGTGGTATAAAACATTCTTCCCTTTTATCCCTTTTTTAACAACAAATTACACTTTCATCCACAAGCAAAAGTACCTCAGTGGGAAGTGTGGGACCCAGTCACACTCCCCAGCAGACTTGAGATGACTCTTTCCTACTGGTGCATCCAAAAATAGGCAGACAGCTCTCGGTTCTCAGTAAAGGTTTTGGAGTCAGCAAACCTGCCCCTCCTTTCACTGTGGCCAGGGTAAAAACCTAGAGATTGTTAACCAGGGCAGATGATACCCACAGGCAAGGGAGAACTTGCAGAAATCCGGCCTGCTTGAGGGGAGATCCCAGAACCCAGTGGAGCAGGAAGGATACAAATCCGGTCAAGGTGGAGAGGGAGGGACTCAGTCAGAGCCAATGCCCCCCAACCCAGGGTGACATGCACAGGGCTACACTGTTAATCTACAGTGACTTCTCCCCTGGAAGAAGTAGAAATAGGTGAGCTTCTGGCTACTTCAGTTTTATGGGTCATGACTGAAGAAATCCATCTCTCTCCAGCAGTACCCAGATTACTGAGGCGAGACCTCCACAATGCAGAAAAAAAAGATCAGACGTGTGGTCACCAGGGGAGAAAGGCGGTCAAAAAATACCAACTTCTAGCTATAACATAAATAAGTGCTAGGGATACAATGTACAACATGATTATAACTGCTGTACAATACATTAAAACATTGTTAAAAGAGTAAATCCTAAGAAAATCCTACAAGAAAATAAAACTTTTTTTCTGTATCTGTAGAAATGATGGGTATTATCTAAACTTCTCGTGGCAATCATTTCACAAGGTATACAGATTATGCTCTGCACCTAAACTTGTACAGTCTACATGTCAATTATATCTTAATAAAAGTGGAAGAAACAGAAAAGTATTATCCTTTGGTTATATGTAACATTATAAAGTAATTGAATATCTTTGTTAGCAAAGTACAATTTATATACAATATAATGTATAGACCTTATATTTAAGAGAAGGGAGAAAAAGGACTACAGCTTCAAATCCTGCTGGAGAGTTTCCAGCCTATCAGCCTGCCCTACAGATTTTGTATTTACCAACCTCAATGTCCCATGAACCAATCCTTGAAATAAATACATACATAAATATATTCGAAATGATATCACTTGCCCAGGAAACCTTTTCCTTCTCGACTAGGTTCGAATACAGCTTCCTGTGCCTACCCCAACGGTACCGTTTACCACATCGTGTTCTGATTACCTCCTTCCTTCATGCCTCAAATACTTATTGAGCACCTACTATACTTGGCACTATGTTAAGTGTTAAAATAGAGGGCAATAATGGATGCAGTCCCTGTGTGAATGGCACTTCCAGTATAAGAAGAGTAAACATTAATTAATTAATCACTCTGATAAATATACATTAAAACTGAAATTGTGAGCTGAAAGTTAGAACCACTCTTTGAAGTCAAATAAGAAGAAATATAACCTATACTTGGGGGGTGGTCACCTGGGAAAATCTAAAGATGAGTAGCAGTTAACTGGGAATAGAGAATAAGGGGAGAACAGACCAATGGAAAGGCACTGTGGCTAGAAGAACACACAGATTCTGGTAGACTAAAAGAATGCCAGTGTAACTGGAGTTCTGATTTGGAAGGAGAGCATGGTAAAAAATGAGACTAGAACCATAGTCAGTTGCCACATCAGAAATAGCTTTGTTTACTCTATTAAGGATTTTGTACAGGACTTAGCCATTGTTGGCTGCATTTAAGTACACAAGAAACCACTCATCTAACCTTCCTAGATCTGCAGATGAGCCAAGCTCTCCAGGAAGTCTCTAGAGTACCCCTCTTTATAGAAACAATTAATTTTATCATTGTCCTGGCAAGCCTGAGTAGGAAAGATGATGCCCAGATTTATTTTGCTTGGCTCATGGCCCTAACAGAGACAAGAGCAAGACATTTGTTAGCACTAACAATCAGTGATATGAAACAGCTGCTATAGGAATACCCAGAAAAATTTTAACAAGTGCAATAATATCTAGGGATCCATAATTGAAGAGCCTTTTTCCCTACGCCAAATACATTATTGTGAATGAATAGATAATTGTCTAGGATGGAGTCAGCTAATGAGATATATCCTAGAAAACCAAATCCAGCTAGGGACTTCATAGTAAACAAAATATGATTTGCTTTAAAACCCCAGCAATTAATACCCGGTCCTTGATTTAAAGGTGTGTCTTAGTCACAACCAATTCTCCCTGGAGAGTCTTCCAAAAAATGAATATCTTGTGAAGCAAGTGAAGCAGGTGAAAAGAGAAAGTGAATTCTGCTCACTCTTAGAGGACTTTTCTGAGAGTCAGAATGATCCCAAAGATACAATGAGCTTCCTAAGGAGACAATGACATCAAAATTTCAAAAATAAGCTAGAAGACCACTTGGAGGATGTTACAGAGAGATTCAAACATGAGGGTTGGTCAATATAGTCTTAACAATTTCCTCCCAACATGAGAATCTTAGAAGCAGAAAGAATGATGTGAAAGAGTAGCTATTGGATGGAGAGCATTGAAAACACAGAGAGAAAGAGACTGCTGGGAAAAAAAAATTACCCAATAATGAGGAAGAAGAGCAGGACTTAATTTTCACTGGAATGGAAGCAGTTTATGCCATTGCACCTATTTGGATCTAGACTTGGGGACCAGGGTAAAGAGATCTGACAATGTATCTTTCCTGGGAACTGTGACTTCCAACTCGAACTCAGGTTGCACATAAAGGCAACCACACGTAATGTGATTTCCAGAGTTGCAGGTTGAAGTAGCGTAACCATGTTTTGTATGGATAGTAGTTATCTATTACTGCGTGGCAAATGATCTCAAAACTTAGAAGCTCGAAAGAACAGATATTACCTCACACAGACCCTGCGTGAAGGCCATCTGGGAGACGCCCGGCTGAGTGCTTCAGGTTCAGGTTCTCTCTTGAGATTGCAGCCCAGGTCTCAGCGAGGTCTGCAGTCCTACCCAGACTCAGCTGGGGCTGGAGAATACAATTTTAAGCTCACTCATTTTGTTGTTGCCAGGCCTCCATTCTTCACTGGCTCATAGGCAGAGTCTTCTATTCCTTGACACATGGACTCCCCCCGCCCCGCCCCCACCCAGAGCATGCTTGGTTGGCTTCATGACCTAGCACCTGGCTTCCCATAGAGGAAGTGACCCAAGAAGGAGAGAAATGTGAATGAGTGAGTGAAACAGTGCCCTAAAAGGAAGCAGGACTATTTCTAGAACATAAATAATCTCCTACAACTCAGCAAGAAGAAGACAAGATGCTCAATAAAAAAACTGGGCAAAGTATTTGAGCAGAAATTACACAAATGAAAAATTAATGGCCAACAAATACAAGATGGTACTCAATTATCACTAGTCATTAGGGAAATAAAAATTAAAACCCACATGAAATACTGTTATGGAGTCACAAGAATGGCTAAAATTTAAAAGACTGAAAATACCAAGCATTGGCAAGGATGTGTGGAGCAAGTTGAATGATCACAATACACTTCTGCCATAGTGTAAAATAGCAGACCTTTTTAAAAAATAGGTTAGTAATATGCACATTTACCATTCCATCTCCAGCTATTTACTTAAGAAAAATGACTTCAGCTTTCCACAGAAAGATTTGTACATGAAAACTTCCTGAGTGTCTTCCATAATAGCCAACTCTGGAAACAGTGCGCATGTGTCCCTCCAACAAATTGTGTATACAGTGGAATATTGTTTAACCCTTCCTCTCCAAAAATAATTATATACTGATATATGCAACAATATAAGTAAATCTCAAAGTCAGCCTGTCAAGTGAAAGCTTCTAGAGACAAGATAGCACATACCATCTATCTATTTATTTTGGGGAAAATGAACGCATAGTGTTAGATATCAGGTAATACTCCTACTGTGTGGAGTAGGGGTTTGGGTGATAGTGAGGTCAGAGTGGCACAAAGGACATCCTGGGATGAAGGAAACATTCTATATCTTTTTTTTGTGGTGACGGTTACATGAGTTATATAATATACATTTGGCAAACTCATGGAAATATAACTTAAAGTACATAATTCTCTATTATGTAATTCATACCTTAGGAAAGTTGATTTTAAAAGATAAGAAAGGAGTTAAAAATATGTAAACCAAAAATGTTTAGAAATAATTTACAGAAACAAAATAGTAGTTGGAAACTTTATTGCCTCTATGCAGGCAAAAATAGTATATATAAATGACATAATTATTTTAATTATATATAAATATGCACATACATAGATATACAGGTAGGTAAATATAGACATATAATTTTATACCTCAAGGATATTGTTTTTTCTGATATCTTCTAATCATTTTTGGGAAAGGATCTTATAATAAACCTAATAGAAAATCTCAACAAATTTCTCAAGTAAAACAATTATACAGATCACTTTATCAAACTTCAGTGCAAAAACATAGAACTAAGTAATTGAAATATAATTTTAAAAGCTATTTTAAATTTAAAAACACTTCTATATAACTCTTGAGTCAAAGTGGAAATCAAAACAAAAATTATAGACTTTTAAAAATAAGATCTTTATACCGCATAACATGTTATATAGTTAAAGATGAACCCAGAGACAAAATCGTAAGTATGTAAGATGTATTTCAGATAGTGGTAAATTCTATGAATAAAAATAAAGCTGAATAGGGTGGATGGAGAGTGACCAGAGAAGGGATGACATTTTGTATACAATGGTCAGAGCAGTCTTCTCTGAGAAGGTGACATTTCAGCAGATTTCTGAAGGAAAGGAGGAAGGTGGTTAGATAGACTCTGATGGAACAGCATTCTAGCAAAAAATAAAATAAAATAAAATAAGTGTAAAGACCCTGAGCAAGCAGTCGGGTAATTGGCAGGAAAGCAGATCAGAGGAATGATACAGAATCAGATCATGTAGTACCTTTTAGGCTTTCATAAGGACTTTAACTTTTATTCTGAGTCAATAGAGAACCTGTGGAAGGTTTTAAGCAAAGGTTGCACACAACGTGACTTGTGTTTTAAAAGGATCACTCCAGAATTGTCTCTATAGCACAACAGATAGAAACAGGGAGATCAATTGGAAGGTTGGTGTAATACTCTGGGTAAAACATGATGAAGATTCAGATCAGGATGTTATTAGTGGAGACAGGAAAGATGTGGTTAGATGAAAGTAATCAGGAAAAAGAGGATATAAGCAATTTGATTTAATAATTTGACTCAAATCTTAAAAGAGGACAGCTAAACAAACTTTTCAAAAATCATATGGGTGAAGGGAATTAAGTGGGCAGAAAAGACATTACTGAATTACAAACTAGAAAGATAATGGAATTGTAAAGTAAATATTAAAGTTTATTCTTTGAAAAGTCCAATAAAATGGAAAATTCTGGTAAAATAGGTAGTGAAAAGGAAAAATACAGATATATCCATTATGAAAAAATATAACCCCAAATATGAATATTTTAAATTATAATGAAAAAGTACAATTCACATACAGTAAAATTAAAGTTAGCAACTTTCACAAAAATATGTAAGTCAAGAATAGATATTAGAATTAATAAGCTACATCAGTAAATAAGTAATATATTAATTCAGTAATTTAAAACTATTAGAATTAATAAATGAATGCCATGAAGTTGCAGAACACAAAATTAATATACAGATGTCTGTCACATTTCTATATACTAATAATAACAATGAGAAGGACAAATTAAGAAAACAATCCCATTTACAATTACATAAAAAAGAATTAATGCCTAGAAATAAATTTAACTAAGGAAGTGAAAGACCTGCACTCCGGAAACTATTCGATGTTGAAGAAAGAAGTTAAAGAGGATATAAATAAATTGAAGGATATACCAAGCTCATGGAATGGAAGGATTTATATTGTTAAGATACTCATACTACCCAAAGCAATCTACAGATTCAGTGCAATTCCTATCAAAGTATCAATGGCATTCTTCTCAGAATTAAAACAAAAAATCCTAAAATTTATATGAAACTACAAAAGACCCTGAATAGCCAAAGCAATCTTGAGAGAAAAGAACAAAGCTGAAACTATTACACTCCCTGATATCACACTCTATTACAAGCCTATAATAATGAAAACAGTACAGTACTGGCACAGAGACACATAGATCAATGGAACAGAATAGAGTGCCCAGAAATAAATTCTCACTCACATGATCAATTAATCTATGACAAAGGAGGCAAGAATATATACTGGAGAATAGACAGTCTCTTCAATAAGTGGTATTAGTAAAACTGGACAGGTACATGGAAAAGAAAAGGAAAGTAAAAAGAAACTCAGCCACTCTCTTATACCAAAATAAACTCAAAATTGGATTAAAGACTTAAACGCAAGACCTGAAACCATAAAACTCCTAGAAGAAAACATAGGTAGTAAACTCTTTGACATTAGTCATAGTATAATCTTTTTGGATATGTCTCCCGGAGCAAGGAAAACAAAAACAAAAATAAACAAATGGGACTACATCAAACTAAAACACTTCTGTACAGTGAAGGAAACCTCAACAACAACAAAAAACACAATGTACTGAATGGGAGATGATGTTCACAAATGATATACTGGATAAGGAGTTAATATCCAAAATATATTAAAAACTCATACAACTCAATACCAAAGAACAAATAATTTAATGTCCATTTATGATTTTAAAAATATCTTAGTACACAATAGTAAGAAAGATACTTTCCTAAGATAAGAAACTTCTTCTGAAATTGATAATCTTCATCATCAAGGATGCCCATAATCACCATATAACACTGTCAAGAAGCTCTAAATGATAGAAAAAAAGACAAAAATATGAAATAAGATTTAGTAATATTTATAGATGATACAGTTTTCTGCCTGGAAAATCCAATGACTAATAGCATTTTTTTAAAAATTGGCAATTGTTCTAATTTTCTTCTCAAAGAATAAATTTGTGAAAATTCCCAAGAGCTTTTTGAAAAAGACAAGGATGAGATGCCTTTTTTTCTATTTCTAATTAAACTGTATTACTGATGCATAGACATATCCACAGAAGAGAAAATAAAGGCCAGAAGAAAATCAACATATCATAAGAGTGGTGTTTCAAACAAATGTGGGACATGCTGATTAATTAATAAGTGGTTTTGGGAAAAGTAGACATGATCTGATTATTAATAAAACCTATCACCTCTTTGTGGGTGTGAACACTGCATGTTTTCCAAAATACATCATATTGTTAGGGAGTATTTACAGAGCCAACTTTGAACCATGCATTTTGGAGGTGATTCCAGAAGCCAATGAGTGGCTTATTGGGAAGGGTACACTAATTCTATAACAAGAATTCTTGATATACTTGTTTCTCCCTGGAGTTCTGTCAGTTCTTGTTTTATATAATTTGAGACCATGTTTTAGGATGCATGTGTATCTATGACAAGTATGTTTTCTTGCTATTGTGTTCCTTTCCCACTATATTATACCAGTCTTTTTTCAATTTGATTTTTCTTTTTCTTTTTTTGCCTTGAATTCTATGCTGATCATATATTATGAGGTTACCTCAACATATTTTGTTTATATTTGCCTTATACAATATATGTTTTACTACCCCTTTATTTTAATCAGTTCTGATTTTTTTTTGTTGTTGTTGTTCTAAAACTTTCTCTTGTAGAAAAAAGCATTGCTGGATCCTTTTAAAAAGAATACACCTGATAATCTTAGCCTTTTCATTAGTGACTTTAACTAATTTACAGTTATTTTAAAGCCCTATAAGTATTTATTCCTGCCATCTTTTCTCAAGTACACTGTATGTTTGGGGGGTATTTTTTCTACTTTTCATTGAGCAGAACAAATTCTCTTTGGTATTTAAAATTTATGCATTCTTTTTTAATTTTATGGGAGTTTTCTGAACATAAAAGGCCCATACCTATGACATTTATTTCCACTAAACACAAATATAATGACCACCCATATCTACAAACTACTAAGCTTAGAAGATGATACCTAAAGATTTCTCAAATAATTCCAGTCAAGATGGCAGGATAGGTAAATGCTGTCCTTGCAACCTCCCATTACCATGTCACAATTACAACTAAACCACAAAACAGCCATCATTCAGAACCACCTGAAATTTTACTGAACAGAAGTCCTGTAATTAAGGATACAAAGAAGTCACATCAAGACTGGTAAGAGGGATGGAGACAAGGAACAGACTGGTCCCATGCCCACGTGTGGCAGTTAAAAATTTAGAGGTATATCTCAGCTTCTGAGGTCCCTCCTGAGGAGCAAGGGATTCCAACTCCACACTAGGCCTCCCAGCCCAGATTTCCAGTGTTGGGAAGAGAAGTCCCCATACTCCTGGTTGTGATAAACAGTGGAGATTATGGCTGAGTGAGATTGCGGGCTCCTGGAGTCCAAGGTGTTCCTTTTAAAGGGCCTATGCACGAACTTACTCAGACTCACTCACTCCAAGGTCCAGTGCTGGGCCAGCAGCTCAAAAGGTGCCAGGGATGTAAGGGGAGGAACTGAATTGTCTAGCTTTAGGGTAAAGGCTGGAGTAGCAGTTTTCTCCCAGACAGAAGTGCTGGTAAGGGGTCATTGTTCTTTTGTGGAGCTCTCACCACACAGAGGCAGTAGGTGGGTACCCTTTCGGAGTCTCCATCAACCTGGCTAACACTGTTCACCCTGCACTGGTGACTCCCTGAGACCCTGCCCCACTCACATTGTCATCCCACCCAAGCCATCTCCAGTGCCTTTTCCTTACAAATGGCCTGTCCTGGCTCATGCTGTGGCCTTTTCTAAAATTTTTCAAACAAGTAGCATCTGGCTTTGGCATGCCCCATACCGCTTGCTAAGTGGTCCCAGGCCCAGTCCTAGCAGCAACCTACCTTGGTTCACAGCTTTGCCTCTCACAAGCGCCTCCAAGCCCAGCACAAGTAGCAGATATCTGCAGATCACTTTGTAGCTCATGCTGGTGGTCTGGGTAAGGTATAGATGGCAGATGACCTTGGCCTGCATCTCTTGGGAGGCCTCAGAGGCAGTTCACCTGGTGGACAGCTTCAGACCACCCAGCCACGACTGACACACTCAAAGGGTAGACTCAATACCAGAGCCCTGCTGAAGTGATTCCTGTTCTGTGGGGTCAACCCTTGCATGGCAGATCCTTCATGATGGCCACAATCAGTCCTTGAAGCCTATTAACCTGGGAGTAAATTAAGGTGCCAGCAACAATCAAAGCTCAATTACAACAGGAGGGTGCACACAGCCCACCCAGGGAGCACATGTGTAATACCCAGCCTTGGTGATAGAGGAGGCTGGGCCACTGGGCCCTACAGGATACCTACTATATAAGGCCACTCTACCAAGACTGGGAGATGAGTACCTCTGCCTGATATGTAGAAACAAACACAAGGAGAAAGCCAAAATGAAAAGACAAAGCTATGTGTCCCAAATGAAAGAACAGAACAAAACTCCAGAAAAAGAACTAAACAAAATGGAGACAAGCAATCTACCAGATGCAGAGTTTAAAATACTGGTTACAAGGATACTCAATGAACTTATGGAAAGAGTAGAGAAACTTAATGAGAACTTCAACAAAGAGGAAACATAAAAATGGAGATAGAAAACATTAAAAAAGATCAGTCAGAAATAAAAAATACAATAACTGAAATGAAGAATACATTACAGAAAATCAACAGTAGAGTAGATGAAGCAATGGATACAATCAGCAATTTGGAAGAAAAAGCAGCAGAAAACACCCAATCAGAAGAGTGAAAAGAAAAAAATCCAAAAAAATGAGGATAATTTAAAGAGCCTCTGGGACAACTTCAAGCATACCAACATTTGCATCATGGTGGTGCTGTAAGGACAAGAAAGAGAGAGGAATTGAAAATCTATTTGAAAAAAATAACTACTGAAAACTTCCCTAACCTAGTGAATGAAATAGACATACAAGCCCAGGAAGCACAGAGTCCCAAACAAGATGAACCCAAAGAGGACCACACCAAGACACATCATAATTAAAGTGCAAAAGGTTAAAGACAAAGAGGGAATCTTCAAAGCAGCAAGAGAAAAGTAGTTAGTTACCTACAAGGGAACTCCCATAAGACTGCCAATTGATTTCTCAACAGAAACTTTGCAGTCCAGAAGGGACTGGCAAAAAATATTCAAAGTGATGAAAAGCAAGGACCTATAACAAATACTATTCTAATCAGCAAAGCTGTCATTTAAAAGCAAAGAACAGATAAAGAGCTTCACAGAAATGTTAAATGGCCTTCTTTAAGAAGAAGAAGGAAAAGAAGATTAAAAAGATGAATAATAAAATAGCAATAGATACATATCTATCAACAACTACTTTAAATGCAAATGGTTAAATGCTTCCATCACAAGACATATGGTGGCTGAATGGATAACAAAAATGAGACCTTTACATTTGCTGTTTAGAAGAGACTCACTTCATGTCAAAGATATACACAAACTGAAAGTAAAGAGATGGGAAGTATGTTTCATGAAAATGCAAACAAAGCAAAACAAAAAGCTGAGGTAGTAATACTCATACCAGACAAATAGACTTCAAAACAAAGGCTATAACAAGAGACAAAGAAGGACCCAGCAATTTCACTATGGGTATTTATCTGAAGAAACTCAAAACACTAAGTCAAAAAGAGACCTATTTTTCATTGCAGTATTATTTTACAGTAGCCAAGATATGGTAGCAACTGAAGTGTCCATCAATAGATGAATGAATAAAGAAGTGGTGCATATATACAATGGAATATGACTCAACCATAAAAAGGAATAAAATTTTGTCATCTGCAACAACATAGATGGACCTAGAGTGTACTGTGCCAAGTGAAATAAGTTAGAGAAAGACAAATGCCAGATGACTTCACTTATATGTGGAATCTAAAAAACCAAAATAAATGAACAAGCAGAACAAAAACAGACTCATGGACACAGAGAACATTTGACAGTTGCCAGGTGGGAGGGGGCTTGGGGGGCTAGGTGAAAAACCTGATGGGGATAAGAAGCACAAATTGACAGCTATAGAATGATCATGGGGATATAAAGTGCAGCATAGGGAATGAAGTCAATAATGTTGTAGTGACTATATCTGGTGTCATATGGTTATTGGATTTGTAGGGGTGATTGCTTTCTGAGCTATGTGGATATCTGATCACGAGGTTGTACACCTGAAACTCCAGCAGTTGATTATACATCA
>PVJD01014203.1:0-30180 GCA_004026545.1 Mormoops blainvillei | reverse complement strand
AAAGAAGAAAGTCTGATTGGGGTTCCCTGCTCTTTCCTTAGCCTCAAGCGCAGTTTGGCTTGTTTGGAGTCACTGAGGTCCTGGTTGAGGAAAACGTTTTATGTTACAAGGAGGAAAAGTTTTAGCTTTTATTATTTTGTTCGGTGTCTTTGAGATCAGAACTAGCTGGACACATTTGTGGAGTGTTCAACTGTATACACACATCTCAAAAATAATCCTCACGTGTCTAATGGCTGATGTCTACCTTTGGTCAGGGCTCATACCTCTAGCCATTACCACTCTAAGCCAAGAAGAAAAAAAACACACGCCAGAAACCCAGCATCAAACAGAAATAGGAAAGGGAGAAGAGTACGAGGGTGTGGAGCCCTAGGAGAGGGGGGGAAGGGGAGAAAAGACCGCCCCGTGGGTTAGTTGTGGTGCACCAGAAACAGGATTCTATCGTATAGATGGCAAATGGCCTCCTCTTCCATTTGACAGGTAAAAGTAGCAATTCATGTTAGATTTAACTGGATAGTTTTGAGGAGCAGAGTTGCTAAGATTCCGGATAAACTAACAGAATAGCCTTGCTCTTAAAAGGAAGAGCATAGTATTTTTCAAAATTTGATAATCATTCTAGCAGGATATAGGGTACAATCTTTAGACTTTTCAAAATCCTTTTCGGGTATGGGGTTTGCATGTATTGATTTATTTTCTACAACTCCCTTTTGCCTACCACCTTCTTATTTTTTCCTTTTCTCTCCCCTTTATTCCCCTCTGCCCGGCACCCCTGTCCCCCAGCGTTCCTCCCTTAGTTCATGTCCGTGGGTCGTACATAAAAGTTCTTTCATTTCTCCACTTCCTATGCTATTCTTAACCTCACCCTCTCTTTTTTGTACCTACCATTTATGCTTCTTATTCCCTGTATCTTTTCCCCCATTCTCCACCCTCCTTGTCCCTGCTGATAACCCTCCATGTGATCTCCATTTCTGTGATTCTATTCCTGTTCTAGTTGTTTGCTTAGTTTGTTTCTGTTTTGGTTTTTTTAGGTTCAGTTGTTGATAGTTGTGAGTTTGTTGTCATTTTACTGTTCATATATTTGATCATTTTCTTTTTCTTAGAGAAGTCCCTTTAACCTTTCATTTAATAAGGGCTTTGTGATGATGAACTCCTTTAACTTTACTTTATCTGGGAAACACTTTTTCTGCCCTTCCATTCTAAATGATAGCTTTGCTGGATAGAGTAATCTTGGGTGTAGGTCCTTGCCTTTCATGACTTCGAATACTTCTTTCAAACCCCCATCTTGCCTGTAAGGTTTCTTTTGAGAAATCAGCTGATAGTCTTATGGGAACTCCTTTGTAGGTAACTGTCTCCTTTTGCCTTGCTACTTTGAAGATTCTCTCATCTTTAGTCTTGAGGAATGTAATGATGACATACCTTGATGTGTACTTGCTTGTGTCCAACTTCTTTGGGACGCTCTGAGCTTCCGGGACTTCCTAGAAGTCTGTTTCATTTGCCAGGTTGGGGAAGTTCTCCATTATTTTTTCAAATAAGTTTTCAATTTCTTGCTCTTCCACTTCTTCTGGTACCCCTATGATTCAGATGTTGGAACATTTAAAGTTGTCCCAGAGGTCTGTAAGCCTCTCCTCATTTTTCTGAATTCTTGTTTCTTCATTCTGTTCTGGTTGAATGTTTATTTCTTCCTTCTGCTCCAAATTGTTGATTTGAGTCCCAGTTTCCTTCCCTTCACTGTTGGTTCCCTCTATATTTTTCTTTATTTCACTTTGTATAGCCTTCCCTTTTTCCTCCATTTTGCGACCATACTCATCCAATTCTGTGAGCATCCAGATGACCAGTATTTTGAACTCTGCATCTGATAGGGTGGCTATCTCTTCATGGCTTAGTTCTGTTTTTGGAGCTTTGATCTCTTCTTTCTTTGGGTCATTTTTTTTTTTTTGTCTCAGCACACCTATTATGTTGTGAGGGGTGGAGCCTTAGGTGTTTGCTAGGGCCGGGCAACCCATGTCACTGCCTTGTGGCGCTGTATGTGGGGGAGGGATCTGAGAGGAAGCAATGCCACTTGCTTGGCTCTTGGCCGGCTTTCAGTCATTTCCCCGCTACCCACAAGCAAATTGGACCCTTCTGGTGCCGATTCCCAGGTGGGTGGGTTTGTGTACGTCCTAGGACCCTGTGGGTCTCTCAGATGAACTTTCCTGGGAGACTGGCTGTTTCTCCAGCAGCTGCTGCAAGCGCCACAGGTTTTGACTGGTAGAGGTTCTGAGGCTTTCTTTTCCCACACTGGAACCCTGGGTTGCCCGGTCTCTGTCACTTCCCAGTTGTTCCTCCTGGTTTATCTGCATGCACATGTGAGACCTCCTAGTCTGGTCCGCCAGCTGCCACCTTGCCGCGCATCCCCTCCACCCCAGCTGCCCGCCTCCGCCCCTCCTACCAGTCTGGATGAATGTATCTTCTTTATCTCCTTGGTTGTCGGACTTCCATACACTTCGATTTTCTGGCAGTTCTGGTTATTTTTTGTTTTTAAATTTGTCATTGTCCTTCTTTTGGTCGTGCAAGGAGAAAAAGTTTATCTACCTGTGCCTCCATTGTGACTGGAAGCCCGACTTCTTGTTTTGCCTACCACCTTCTTAACCAGGAGTGCCTTTGACATTGGTTTTTCCAAGGCCCCATCTACCCAATCCCGTCTCATTTTACACCCCCAAAGGGCATGGCATGGT
This sequence comes from Mormoops blainvillei, assembly GCA_004026545.1. Classification (NCBI taxonomy): domain Eukaryota; kingdom Metazoa; phylum Chordata; class Mammalia; order Chiroptera; family Mormoopidae; genus Mormoops; species Mormoops blainvillei. The sequence goes on along the minus strand of PVJD01014203.1, from coordinate 27,469 downwards.
AGCTAAGGCACTGACATCCCGAGACTCATAGGGAGGAGGGGTCCTCAGATTCCCCTCTACATAATGATAAGAGGAAAAGTCCCCCTTGGGGAGAAGGGCAGAAATGATGAACTTGACCCAGTAAGAATGCATTGGTAACTTGAGAAGAGGGGTGATTCTGGGTGCGATCTGGTGTGGCCACTTGGATTAACCCTCCACTTCTCCAGTCTCTGGACATGCTAATCTCTCACTTGCCTAGTGGACCCCTGGTGTGCCGTCCCTGGAATTCATCAGGTGTTTTCCTCACTTGAGGCCTTTGCACATACTGCCCCTTTTTTCTGGGACCTTTCTATAAGATCTTCTCATGACTTGCTACATCTAGAGATTCAGGGCTGAGCTCAGATATCACCTCCTGAGAAAGGACTTCCTTCATTATACAATCTAAAAACCACATTCCCCTCATTCATTCTCTCACTCATCTCGTTTTCATTACTCTCTGAAATGACCTCCTTTATTTGTTTACATGATAATTATTTGTTTCTCCCTGTTTGAATGCAAACTCTGCATGAACATAAGGGCTCCCCACAGAGCTTTGTGTTCGGGTAGTTACCTATCAGAAAAGGATGCATGTGGAGTTTGCAGTATTGTCAAAAAAGGTGTGGATTTTACAGCCTGGAAAGAAATTGCAAGGATGCAAGATGCAATATAGTTTGACAGTACAGTTTATTGAGTAGAGTTTCCCCCCCTCTTTTCACTCTACCTGGATATGTGATAAATGAGGTAACTTCTTCCTTGTGGTCCCACGGTAGACAATGCGATAACCATTTCTTGACAGCAAGCAACAAGCTATTTCTTTTGGTGTGTGTTTTGTCAAAATGTTTCCCCAGGCGATTGTCCTGGATCTCAGATTTTTATTTTCAGAGTGTTTTTGCTGATATCCCTAATTCTGCCTGAAATATCGGAACTCATCAGGGGGCCCTAGGACCAGGCGAAAGGGAAAAATGGATGCTTTATGGATCGGAGAGGGCCCCCGTTGGACTTGTGGAGCTGAGATCCATAACGCCCCCTGTACTCCATTCAACAACTACCATCATTACAGCCTCCCACTCGGGGTAGGGCCTGACTCATTTGTCTGGGGATGCCCTAAGCGTAATGCTAAGTATTAAGGAGAGTGGTGGGCTCCAGTTGTTGTTGGTCCTCACTGCCCTCAGGATAGCATCCAGATATTTTTCTGTGTGTAAGACCTTTCATTTCAAACCTTTATTTACTTACGTAGCTTTAAATCACAGTAATACTCACCTTGCACCCTGACCTTGGTTGGACCACTGGGACTTACTCAAACTCCTCATACCCTTTCTTATTTCTGAACATTTTCTTCTGTTCCTCTTCACCTGGGTAGTTCATCCTCACCCACTAACCTCTGTTCTTGGTTGTCTGGCCTGATTTCCCCAGCTTTTGCCTTGCTTCCATAGCTTTTATTCTTTCTTTGTTTCAATGGAGAGCTTCAGGGAGCTTTACACTGAGGGGATAGCTTAACCATCTGCTTGGAAATTAGAGTCAAGTATTACAGAATGCTGTAGCTTCATATCTACTATATATATTTTAACCAATGAAGGTCTCATATTCTAGTTCAAGGGTTGAAATGCTCACTTGCAAAGGGCCAGAGAGTAAATATTTTAGGTTTATAGGTACCAATACTGTCTCTGTCACATTATTATTGTTATTACCATTATTATTTTTAAGCTTGTAGGCTATGGCGCACGTTCGATCCACAGGCTACACTTTGCCGACCCCTGGGACTCTGGGTATTAGCACTGTCAATAATAAAACATCAAAATTTGGCCAAGGCTGCCATGAGACTGTGAAAGAGAGATATCCCTGCTGAACAATGAAACTTCATTTTCATGCTAAATTATCTGATAATTCCAGGAGTTTGTTAGGGGATGTTGGCTATATTCATGATGGTTGGGGGAAATTGGGACATTGGAAGAAAGTTAGCCTCATTTTCTCTACCAAACCAAGTTTCTGTTCTCCGGTATGGTTCTTGCTTTTTGCTTTTTTCCTGTGGCCTCCAAGAAGCCACAGCTGTTAAAGCAAGTAGAGAAGGAGAAGTTATTAGCAATAACAAAGATGGTCATGGAGGCTATTCTTATTGTAGAGCTGTGGCAAAGGTCATGAGTCATGAAATGTCATCACTGGAAGGTAATTCAGTGGCCATCTGGGAAGAGAAAAGGAAGCCCAAGTTGTGAGAGGTGTAATTGGCTGAGCTGCGCTGGAGTCTGGGCCCCGTGACCGCCAGCTTCGGGTCTTCACAGCTCTCTCAGCTGTCTCCACGTGGGCGGTCTCAGGGAGCCTAGACACTACTGTTCAGTCTAATGTAGATGCCTTGTCTGGCTCACCAGTAAGTGCCGTGCCCAGGATTGTGCCTCATCTCATGGCAGTCTCCCCATGGCCGGCCAGACCCAAAGCCAAGCTGTTCTCTTCCCACGTGGAGACGCTCCGCTGGCACTTGTCTGGGCAGAGTGGGCCCTGAGAAGACTGACAACTGGGCTGTGGTTCTGAAACCAAAGAACCTGCAGATGCTGCTCGTGGTGTTGGCCTTCTTTCTGGATATGCCTGCTCTACCATATTGCCTTCGTTAATAACGTCACTCTCCATAGTGAACTCATTAAAGCAAGGCCAGTGTTAGATTGTGTGATGGGTTAAGCTGGAGGCACCACTCTAGGCATTAATCTGGGATGTTAGCTGTAATCCAGTCACTGCGTTTACTCTGGGTGAGAAGTTTGGTCGCCTCTCTAAAGTAGCTGGGTGCAGTGGAGAGAAGAGGGCAGGAGATTAAAGCCCTCAGGTAGGCAAATGAGATTTGACAGAGAGGCAGAATATTTGGAGACAGATAGTCAGCATATGCCACCAGACAGTTTGGATTTATTCCATTGGCTGCATCACAGTGGGGGACTTGGTGGACAAGATGTTCTTTTCAGGGAAATATTTAAATGGTGTGCTTTGAGAATGTCCCCGAACTTTTCTTTCAGGAACTGTGTTATTTGATTGGCTGTAGGGTCAATGAAGGCTTTAAAAATAAAAAGGTTGGATGTCTGTTTTGGGTATGTCCTACTAAAATTGGCAATACTTACAGAACAAGCCATGGCCCTGTTTTCAGAATGTCTTGTGTTCTCTGCAGTCCAGCTGTACTATTTATTCAAAAGCGACCCCAGACCCCATATGTGCTGTGCATCCAGGCCTACGGACATTCTGTTCTTCCCTTTCTGTTCCTCTGCCTAAGTCCTCCTGGTGCTTCATGCCCAGCTATACTTCACTCCCTTGAGGAACCCTCTCTCATCTTCCAAAATAGAACTAGGTGCCCTTCCTAGGTACTCCCAGTTTCCTTATCCTCATTAGAGTTCCATTATTTTGTACTGAGGACACTTTCTTTTTCTTAATTTATTTTTTATTGAACTTATTGGGGTGGCACTGGTTACTAAAATTATATGGGTTTCCGGTCTACAGTTCTATAATAGGTACTTTTTTACTCGCCTATCTCCTCACCAAACTGTGAAGGCAAATACTTCGCTTTGGTTTTCATGGCTGATTTACTTAGTAGGTACCCAGTACATATTTGTTGAATATTTGAACAAATCGTGTAACTTCTCTTATACTCAGTTACTAGTATTGTTTGTGAGAGTTGCTTTATGGAGTTCTGACTTAGGCTCCTGGCTTCCCCACGTACAGGAGTGCGGGTCCCTGAGGGGCAGGGCTGGCACTATTCCTGTGCCATGTCAGTCTCTCCCCTGAACGGCCGAGAGTTCCAATTTCAGTGACTAAGTGAGCAATCCCACTTCATTCCCAGGAACTGTATCCTCATTTTCTTCAAGCTTGTATCCTGTACTGCCAAGAGAGACTTTTAGAACAACTCCCACGTGTTTTAATTTCAACTCATTTGGACTGTGTGAAATGTACACAGTCACAGAGCTGTTACCACTTATTTGAGAGCTCTTTAGAAGGAAGATGTTCCCTAAATGCAAAGCAGGTAGAATAGCAGGATTTTAATTTTAATGCATTACTGTATCCCTTCAGTAAGAACTCTCTGGGGAGCAAGTATTAACTGGTATTGATATTTGGGCTTGGGTAGGTACTCTGGAGGAGAGGTGTTTATGGCCTCTGTGTCAGGTGATGAGTTGTCTTATCACCCATTCTGGACACATGGAAGCAGTCAAGTTACATCATCCACGGTCCCCTCTATGATCACCTGTTTGTGTTTCCCTGCTGTCTAAGATCTTGTGTGACTGCCACAAGCTCTGATCAATCAATCAATAAGTAGCCATTGTGGGCAGATCTGCCTGGATCTTTGCTACCAGCAGTAGGGGAGGCAGATGAAATATGGGGCATGGCTCTTAGATGTAGGGGGATTATACTTTAATTGGGGAGATAAAGAGTGAAATAATCAGCAAGTACTACAGGGCAGAGTGTGATACAGGGTAGTACTTCAGCAGATATTTATATCTTATTATGTCCCAGGCAATGTAGTAGGAGATAGAGCTATAGTGGTGACCAAGAAATATATCTTACCTTCATGAAGCTTATATTATAGTGGAGAAAACCAGAAGATAAATAAGTAAACATTGATATTGAAGAGATAATTTCAGAGTGTTAAGTACTAAGAGGAGGGAAAGGAAACTGGGTGCTATGACAGGTACTGATGGGAGGTGGCTGGTGGATGATGAAAGAAGTGTTGCCCAGGTAACCTTGAGAAAGAAGCGATATTTGAGCTATGCCTTGAGTTATTAGAAGGAGCCAGTTATGTGGAGATTGAGAAGGACAGATTCCAGACGGAGGGGAGGGTAAGATCCAATCCTTGATTCAGGAATGAGCTTGGCATGTTGGAAAAGCAGAATTAAAAGCCAGCTGTGGCTGGAGCAGAGCAAGGGGGGTAGAAACAGTAAGATGCCATGTCTGAGTGTAGGCAGGGAGCCTGGTGTGCATGGCATAGGCCTGCAAGGTCGGCCAGAGTGTCGAGAATTGTGATTTCGCGATGGAGCGACCATTAAAGACATTAGAAGGTGGTGGAGCTTAAACTAGGCTTTGTAAAACGGATCTAATTAATGGGCTAGAGAAAAAGAAAGGTACTCATGGACAAGGGAGTATCATTACAAATGCCTAGAGACCTGTTATTTTTGCTGTAGGTAGTGTTTCCATATTTTCACTTGCTACCTCCTAGACTAAGATATACTCGATTGTTGTGGCTTTTCAGAGATAGAGTCTATGTTTATTAATTTTTAAAATATTTAAAATTCCAATGTTTTTTATTTTTATATTTTGAATAGGCAATGCTAGGGTACACACTTCAAAGCGGGAAAGAAACAGTGAAACATATTCTTTTTGCCCCACCCCAGAGGCACCCAACTCTGCACCCTAGGAGCGATTCGTGACAAGCGATACATTCACTCTTGTACTGTGTCTCTCATCCTTCTCCTTTATTTCCTGAGCCTTCTCTTTTGGTTTTGATTAAATGTTTGAAATTTTATGTTACCTGTGTGTTAATTCTAAGCTTCCTAAAATGGTATTATTTTTAAAGGATATTTTGCCACTCTTAAATTTGTAATATTTGATTAATTATCTTTAAACCAGCATCCCGTGTGGGCAAACAGTGCAATGATAACTTAACCTCTAAAGTTTTCAAGTGCATAGAGATTCACTGGTAAATTGATGATAAGTATATATTATTTTAAAAAGAAGCAGTGTGAGCTAATTAAAACATCCTGGGATCAGGCATCATGTGATAGGAATTCTAGATGTCATGTCATTGCATATGTCACCCACCTTCTTCTGACCTCACTTTTACATGGCGAGAAGGTGGTTCCTTCCATCTTTAGTGTTCTATAATTTTAGCTGAAAACCCAAATTTTGCTCCCTGGGTACTCTCTTTACCTTGCACGTAGAATTTCACTAGCTCAATGTAACCATGTAGCTACCTTCCTACTGGAGAAATACAAGGCTTTGAGTTCACAAATACTTGGGTGTTTTTTTTTTGACATATCTAAGAGCAGCCTGTAGGTTATACTGTTCAGGTTGGATGATATGGCAGATTGTATTGTTTCATAAGTATATTTGGTTTTTCATATAACCTAATCAGGTATAATTTACAAAGTAGGTGCTATGTAAATATCTATCAATTTATTAGCTGTTGTTTCTAATTTATGTAAAACAGTTTTGGGCGATACCGGGAATTACGAAGCTGTGTCACTGGTCTTTAGAAACGTCAGGGAGCTTATTACTGAAAATGAAGTTCAGTGAAAGAAACAAACCGGTCATCCAGTTTTGTCTGGGCTTCTCCCAGGAGAACTGGTATTATAAAGTGATGTAGGGTAAGCACTTGGCTGACATGCCAAGTTCTGACTGTCATATCCAGAGATATGAAAGCTCCTCTAACGTGATAGCAGCAAGTGCTCGTTCATTATTTCAAGAGGAATTCAGAATTTATCTGTGAGCTCTTTGTGTAACAGAGAGATACAGCTTCTGTATCTGTAACAAGATATCTAAACTATACAAATAATGCCAGTAAAATACAGAAAAGTAATAAGGACCAAGAAAAAGAGAAAGGTGTTCAGAGAAAGAAAACAGTTTTTCTGTTTGTGGAGGATCTGTAAAGGTTTTATGAAGGATTCATGAAGGCGGCATTTATGTTGGGCCTTGAAGGGTAGCATGTCATTCATGGTCTAAATAGAAATAATTCCGCTTGTAGAGAAGGGTTCAATTGGGTGAATTTCCATGAATGGAAATGTAAAATGCAATAGCTTTCCGGTACTATCCGTACACGTAGGCCAAGAGTTCTTGGTACAATGGGAAACAGCCCTACATTATTTACCACCATGTGTTGCAGGAATAAAAAATGGATGAGTTGCAAAATTTTGATAGCTGAGATTTCTCATTGCTAAAGTGAATTGGATTCCAACCTGGATCCTATCAGACAGGGTGGTCACTTTAAGTTCCTCCTCCCTGCAGTGTTGCCCAGGCAACTATCCCCTCTGAGGGAAGATGCCATTAGAGCAGCACTTCCAAAGCATTCTCAGCTGCACATGAATGCTCTTAGCTGCTCTGCAAGAAGAAAACATTTCTTAAGACAAATAACTCTGGGCAATAGTAAAGACCACATTCCTTCAAAGCCATTGATAGCGCATAGTTGTCTTCTTAAAGGCTCTGAAGAGTTCCTGTTTTAATTTTGGTAAACCTGGTGTTTTCCAATCTAATTTTATGAAAAGACAAGTTTTAAAACTTTAAAATACTTTGAGATAAAATTTACATGCAATAGAATACATGGACCATAAGTGTATAATTTAGCAAGTTTTTTTTTTTAATGTGCTACAAGTTAGCACTTTTTATTTTTTATATTTTGAAGATTTCATTTATTTTATTTTTAGACAGAGGGAAGGGAGCCAGAAAGAGAGGGAGAGAAACATCAATGTGTGGTTGCCTCTCGCGTACCGCCTACTGAGGACCTACCTGCAACCCAGGCATGTGCCCTGACTGGGGGAATCATACCAGCGACCCTTTGATTCACAGGCCCATGCTCAATCCACTGAGCCACAATTAACCTAGGCTAATTTAGCAAGTTTTGATAAATGTACACATTTGTTTGATCACCACCCCAATCAAGATGTAGGGCATTCCTATCACCACCTCAAATTCCCGCTTACCCTGTTCCACTCAATGGAACATACCCTCCATTGAAAAACTACCGTTCCGATTTCCATCATCACAGATTATTTTGTCCGCTCTTATGTTTTATTTAAATGGAGTAATGCAGCCTGAAGTCTTTTGTTTCTGCCTTATTTTGCTCAACACATGTTTTGGAGATTCATCTACATTGTTGTATCTCTACATCACTCATTTTTTATGGCTAGAGAAGTACTCCATTGAGTGGATATGCCATGATTTGGTTGTTCCTTCTCCTAGTGATGAACATGCGCATTGTCTTCACTTTGGGATATTATGACTACAGTAGTTTTGAAAGTTATCGTGGGGTTATTTTTGGTGGACTTAGGTTTTCATTGATCTTAGATGAATGGCTTCGAGAGAAGTTGATAGGAACATGTCCGGTTTTACGTTTTCTCTTGCAATGTATGAAAGGCCCAGCTGTTTCACACTTCACCCACATCTGCTGTTGCCAGTCTGTCCAGTCTTATCGATTGGATTGAGTAGAAAATGATACATTGTTGTGAGTTGCCTTTATTGGAAGGTTAATGGTTCTGAGCATCTTCTCAAGAGCATACTGACCATTTGTATGTGTTGCTGTGCATGTATATAAATATGCATGTAAACTTTGACATTCTCTCTAGAGGGCATCTCTCTAAAATACCTTTACTACCCCAATGTCACAAAAATTTTTCTGATATGTTCTTCTGATATTTCCCCCATGTTTTTTTTCTGGAAGGTTTTTACTTCTAGCTCTTATGCATGGGTCTGTGATCCATCTCAAATTAAATTTTGTGCGTAGCGTGAGGTAGAGATTAAAGTTTTCTCCCCTATATTTATATTTAATTGTTTTATATCATTTGTTGAAAACATTTTTCTTTTCCTATGCAAGTACATTGGATCCTTTGACAAAAATAATTTGACTGTAGTTTATACATGGGTCTATTTCTGGCTTATCTATGTTATTCCACCTCTCTTACTGATGACCACTATGCTAATGCCAACTATCTTAATAACTCTAGTTTTACAGTAGATATTGGATAAAATAAAGTAAGGTGAATATTCCAGATTTTTTTTTTTTGGTATATTTTACTATTCTAAGGTTTGTTTGTGTGTGTGTTTTTTGTTTTTTGTTTTTGTTTTTGGCTTTTCCGCATGTTTTAGAATCAATTTATTAATTGTTATTTTTAAAAAGTCTTTTGTAAACTTGATTAGGGTTGTATGGAATTGACAGAAAAGTTTGGAAAAATCAATATTTTAACAACATTGAGCATTCCAGTCCATGAATAACGGTGTATATATATATGTATGTCTCCGGTTATTTAGGTCTTTTAATTTCTTCTCCTCATTGTTTTAGAGATTTTAGTATAGAGCTCTGGCATATTTTTGTTAAATTTTATCTTAAGTATATAGTGTTTTTCCATGTTATTTTAAAGTGAGACTTTAAATTTTTCATTTTCAGTATATAGAAATATAATTAATTTTTGTATGCCGACCTTGTTTCCAGAAGCCTGGCTTATTCACTTACTAGTTTTAGTAGTTGGTTTGTAGTTTTCTTAGTGTATTCCATTTTGTATACTCTCTTGTCCAGTTTCAGTAGAGACAGTTTAACTTTCTTGTTTTGCATCCTAGTACCTGTTGCTCACGGCACTGTCAAGTCCTCCAGTATAATGTCGAATGTAGCAGTGACAGTAGAGGCCTTTGCCTTGACTAATCACAACATGGAAATAATCATTATTAAATAGGATGCTCATTATAGATGTTTTAATAATGCTCCTTATGAGATTGGGCAGTTTTTCCTTTGTTCATAGTTTTCTGGCATTTAAAAAAATATTTTATTTGTTTTTAGAGAGGGGGTAAGGGAGGGAGAAGGAGGGAGCGAAACATCAATGTGAGAAAGAAACATCAGTCAGTTGCCTCTTGCATGCACCCCGGCTGGGGACTGAGCCTGGGAAATGAACCAGCAACCTTTCAGTTTGTGGGATGATGCCCAACCAATTGAGCCACACTGGTCAGGGCAGTTTTCTGAGATTTTTTAAAAACGTGAATGAACATGAATTTGCCAGATATTCGTTTTATGTCTATTGAGATGATTATATGATTTTTATACTTTATGCTTTTTTGAGGTAATTTATATTGATTTCTTTTTCAAATGTTAAACTAATTTGTATTTCAGGTTAAAACCCACCAGATCAAAGTATATTATTCTTTTCACGATTGCTGGATTTGATTTGCTAATATTTTCTTAAGAAATTTTGGATCTATGTTCATGATAGCATGTATACGTGACATTATTTTCTTATTTCACTTGTTTTCCTTAGGTTTCAAGACTAGGCTGCCCTCACAAAATGATTTGAAAAGTGATTCTTCCTCTTCTGTCCTCTGAGAGGTTTTGTGTTAGATAGGCATTAGTACTCTTCTGTAAGGGGTCCATGTCTTCCTGTGGTTCCCTGTCATTCCTTGGTCTTCATTACTATGCCCACCAGCCATCCCCCAAAGCAAGTCAATATATTTAAAATAATTTATGCTAAATCAGCAACTGAGCAATCCTCCCCAGGGCATGCATCCAGGTTTTTTTGTTCATTCATTTCTCACATCTTGTTATTCTAACAGACGCCGCGGATGCTGTCTGACAGAGCCGCTGCAGAGTGCTGATTTTTGGCCTGCCAGGCCGATCACCTCTAACTTGGGGCATCGTGGTTTTATTCTTTTATGTATATCTGTGTTGTCCCGATGGGAAAATCATTTATTTCTGGGTCATAGTATTTACCCCTGAGGCCTGGCCCTCACAGAGTTTCGATGGGAAGCTTCGGGATTTGAAATACCAAGGCCGTCTCTCAGGCTGGGCTTCAGTTCTTTCTCCAGCAGATTATCTCCTTTCCAAACTTCTAGCTGTTGCTTTTCACCGAGCTGCTTATAGTGCCTCCCACACATGTTCACTACAGGCATCAGTCAGGAATTAGGGAAAAGTTTACATGGAGATTTTGTATGTCTCCCTCCTCATTTTTCAGGCTCAGTGACAGTCCCGAATGCTCTTCACTCCTCAGTTCAGAAAGACAGTGTCTCTCTGCTCGAGATTCAGGTGGAGATTCAGATTCTTGATGGGGCGCGTCCTCCAAAGAATAGATGCGTGAACATGCACCTGACCCAGTTGGGTTCCAGGTTTTCGAAGGTAGAATCCATTTCAGTTTTTGCCTGCTTTCGCTCATCCCCCAGGGCTTTTAAGTGATTGTTGTTGTGTTTTAATAATGAGTGGTTCAGAGCACGTAGCTGCGAACTGTGAAAGGGTCAGTTCTACGTAAGACATTGCCCTTACTAGAGCCCGCGGTGGACCATCCTTGTAAAAACGGCAACTACAAGTTCTATCGTGTCCCAGGGAGTTAGTGTTTCATGTTATATAGTGTTTGCTGCTCCAGGACATGTATAAAAAATCCAGTGTGGCCCTGACCGGGGAGCTCAGTTGGTTACAGCGTTGTCCCGACATGGCAAAGTTGTGGGTTTGATTTCCTGTCACAGTGCATACAGGAATCCACCAATGAGCGCGACAGCAAGTAAAACAACAAATCAGCGTTTCTCTCTCTTTCTCGTCCATCAATTAAAAAAATTCAGTGTGTTCCATAGTTATAGGGTCAGTGATAATTGGATTTATTATTTTATTCATATAACACTTAGTGAACCTCTGTTTTGTAGAAGGCAATGCTTTAGGCATTTATGGAAGCCAAAAAAAAAAAAAAAGGTAAGGCTCAATCACAACTTTTAAGGACTTTGTAGTCATTCATTTACTCAGCAAATATTTATTTAATGCCAATTATAGTGAAAAAATCAGAAATGATTTCTCCTGGATGAAATCTAAAAAGTCAGTCAGAAATTAAGTAACCACACAATCATGATAAAAAAAAATTGAAAAAAATTTCAAATGCAGGAAGAGGCACTTACTATGAGTGCGTAAGATTCAAAATGCCGATTTAGACCAAGAACTACCAAGAATTAAAAAAAAAAGTGTGTATATCTAAGCTGAGACGATAAGGAGGCAAAGAGGGGGGCAGAATGTAGGATGCTCGTGTGAGAGAGAGTACTCCATGCAAAGGCCCCGGGGGACCAGGGAGTAAGTGGGCTTTAAGTAGTATTTATGACATAAATCAGACAGTTCTTAGTGATGAACTGAAGGTCAGGACTGTATGAGAGACGGGGTTAGGTCAAGGACGATGTTTGGGGTTTGGAGTTTCCAGGGCATTTGCTGGGTGTGGTGCCACTTACAGTGGTTGGCATTCGGGCGGCGGACCTGGTCAAAGGCTTTCGTTTGGTGTGACACAGTGCACTGGCGAGGCCCTCATGACACCAGCTGAAGACATTAAGCAGGAAATAAACAGCATGTACAGTTTCATAGCTGGGAGCAGATATGTCAGCCGCTCTCCCTCTCCGTTCTTTGACAAACCAGTATGTTGGTGACCGTAGAGCCCTAATACTTTCTAATAGGACACTCCTGTCTAACAGATTCAAGCCCTAATTATTTATTGAGCACTGTGTGTATTCTAGGCATTATAGTCGTTGTTGAGAAGTTGGCTTTGAGTAAGACAAAGCTAGTGCTCCAGAATTCAGATTCCAGTTGGGACAGACAGGCAGAGACAGGCAAATCACTGAATAATAAAAACTCAGACAATTAGTTCTGTGTGGAAAGTTAAACTAGACCAGTAGTCTGTTGGGCTGGAATAATGTGTAGCTTTGTATACGGTGGTCAAAGAAGGCTTTTCCAAAGAGTTGGCATTTTGTAAGTGACCTAGATAATGAGAGAAAAGGGTCATATGAAGATTTTTGAGCAAGAAATTCCAGATAGTGGAAATATCTGGAGAAAGATCCTGAGGTGCTAGTATCATTTTGTGTGGCTGGATTTTCATGGGTGAAGGTAAGAATACCAGGGATCTGCTCTGACCTCCTGAATAAAATGTCCTAATTGGACCGGCTTTCCAGGTGATGGCTTTGGTAAACATTTTGACTCCAACCTGGCAAATCAGAAGAGCATGCCCACAGAATAAGGGATGTCAGAAATAACACTTTGGAGCATTCCCTCGAGATTGCAGTAAATTCTGTGAAATGAACCATCTACGAATATCTCTCATTCTGAGTCGTGCCATGTCCTCATTTGTTTGAGGACAGAGGAGACACGACTGGTGACTTTGAGCAGGGCGTGTTGCTTTATGGGTCCCAGGCATATGCTGAGGTTTGTGAGAACATGACAGCCTCAACAGGAGTAGTCAGAGAGCTCTGTGGAACCAACGATGATGCAATAAGGTACGATGAAATGTTTTTTTGTCCTGTTACGTAACTTGATGTGATTTACAGGAGGACTCCTCCTGCCAGGAGCTGTCACGTCCCCGCAGCAATGCTTAGTGACAATTGAAGTTTGCCACTTTCTTCCACACTGCCACTTGGTTAATTTGGGAAGGTGGGGAAGTTGAGAAATAACGTTTTTTCCAACTAAGTAATGCTCCAAATTCTTGTTATTTTCTCCCTCCACTCATATTTTTCAAGTGTCAGGCCTGGCTGTGGGAAACGATTGGACCTACTCAAAAGGCATAAATGTGCATGCAAATCAGAGTTGCAGACACAAATACAGAGCTGTTAGTGTCTTGCGGGACCATTCAGCTTATTTACACCCAGGTTACTCCTTGGATACCAGAATAAACTCCAAGGGCATTCGTGGTGGGGGGACATCACAAAAACCCAGTCTAATAATTATGAAGCGTGTTTTCCCATAGTTTTCATGAATGTCTTTTTCTTCCCCTCCTGTGCTCCACATATCCACTTCAGTTAATTTAGGTAACGTCTGCACAGGTGAATTGAAGTGCAGAGGTCAGATAAATCATACAGATATTTTAAAAATAGAAAGTGGCTATTTGAGGGGAAAAAAAGCACCCACTTTGGCCTGGATATCTAGAAAGACTTAAAAAAAAATACAACTTGTATACATCAGAGAATCACTTACTCACTTTCTGTTTTGTTGGGCTAAATTTTTTTGTGCTAAGTATTTTGGGGCCTCGGGCACCTAGTCTAATCACCTAGGCCCAGTGGATTTTCACAGATCCCCAAAAATCAGCCCTGGAAAGGGTCTAAAAGACCATTCTGTCTTACTGTCTTTTTTAGGTCCAGATGCTGACACATTTGCTCAAGGCCAGTCCATCGTACAGTGGCAGAGGGAGCCCTAGTATTTCTAGCCTAGTGACTTGTCCTCTGTCCCAGAAGAAAATAATTCCATCTGAATTTTTGTATCCAGACCCCTTTGGCTTTGGTCACTTGGATACATTCTTGCTGCCGCACATGGAGCCTGAGCACAACGGACGGATACTCTTTATGATAGACTCTCAGGTCCACCTTGGGTTCAAGTTCCCCTCCAGAGATTCCTCTGTAAATCCCCACACATGAGCCCGTGGACAGCTGGCTCTGCGCATAACTCACCGTGAAGTACAAGAGCCTCAACTCAGTTTTCTCTAGAAAGACAGCACGAGTCAGTCAATACCAATCCTTTCAGACCCCTTCATGTAGTTCCACAATTTTATGTTTTATTTCCTTGATTTACTTACCAACACCAGGTCCTAGATTAGTATTTCCTTTTAGGAATATCCAGAAATTCTTTTGGGATGGGCAGCAGTGAGTTGGTGGGGCACGTGGGAAATGCAGGAACAGGGAGAGCTTTTTACCACCTAGCCATTGATATATGCAAGATACTCTATAATCTGGTGAAAGCTAAGTGTTGCCTGTCTACACCATCATACTGCAGTTTTAGGCAAACGCATGGAAGGCTTAAATTTATTCTCCAGGGACTGCTCCTCTCCCCTTCCCTGCTGCCTTTCTGCTGTCACGGCCTGGTCATCTAATCCACTATTCACTCCTTTTGCTTCATTCATTGACATTCAACGAATATTTATCGAGTTCTGCTGTGTATTTATGACTTTGAGAACCTGAGGATCCAGCAGGATAGAAAACAAATTTCCTTTCCTCAGGGAGCTTGCATTCTAATGGGGGAACAGGAAAGTAAAGCAAGGAAAGATGATACATAATTTAAAGGCAAAATTATTTCAGTACATATCTTGGCACAGAGCAGTTGCTTAGAGCGTGGCAAATTACCCATTTGCCAGCAATTGGCATCTAATGGCTGTAACAAATCCCCCAGATGCCAGAAATCTAATCAAATCATCACCAGAATGCTGAAACTTAAAGGGACTGTGGAAAGAGAAAGCACTTCAATTTGGATATTGACAGGATACTTTTCTTCATGTTTATTTCAAGCCAAATAGTTTTCCTCTGCTTGTGTTTACATTTGGTATTTGTATCAAGCTCTTATTTTCTTCTGATAACCCATTAACTTAAAAGTAGCTCTTATGAAGCAATAGTGACTTTTCCATTATTGAGTATCTGTTTCAGTCATTTACTCTTCCTAGCAGAATTTGTTGTGTGAGGTTTTATGCAGCCAAGAATAATTTATTTTCAAATGTAGCAACAGTTTACAATCAGCCAAACTAGATTGAGGGTTTTTTCCAAATAATATTCTACTGAAATTTTAAACATTTCTAGTCTGTGTTTCCTTAGAATTTGAATAGATATGTGCAGCTACCAGAAAAGTTCTCTGATAGTGAAATATTATTTGGGAAACAGAACCTTGTAACACCAGCACATGCAAATGTCATACTCAAGACAAATAATATTTGCAAAACAACTTTAATGAAAGAATATAATTCAGATTATGATGATAGCATTAGGTATTAAAGAACTGATTAATGTGGCAAATATATTATAGGTCTAAAGATACAGATGCATTCTCTTACCATAATTATTAAGAATTTTCACTCTGCATTAACAGTGCTATTCAAAAAAGGTTGTAATAAACATGAAAAGTTTAAGGGAAAATTTTAAATGATCTGTAAGGTCATAAGCTCTGTCGCAATTGCACAGT
Organism: Mormoops blainvillei; assembly: GCA_004026545.1. Classification (NCBI taxonomy): domain Eukaryota; kingdom Metazoa; phylum Chordata; class Mammalia; order Chiroptera; family Mormoopidae; genus Mormoops; species Mormoops blainvillei. The sequence goes on along the minus strand of PVJD01014203.1, from coordinate 11,853 downwards.
TAACCTAAATGAGACTGAAGGGTTTACCTGTTCATGTGTTATAACACTTCAGAGTTTGCCTGTTTTTCATCAATTGTCCCTCAGTAGATATTGTGAGACCATCTTTATTTCAAACATAGAGAAGCTGTCACAATAAACCTGTAACTCATAAAAAAATGGAAGTAACAGTTTCCTGAACTTGGATGCCAATATATTTACGTGGGGGCCTTGAGTTATTGTCTCTGGAACTTTGATAAATCCCATGGATATTGACAGTGATAACCAACTATCAGTGTGAGCCAGGCGATACATTCACTGTTCTTATGATAGTGAAGTGTCTGTGCTGAACTAGCCACATCCTTTTCTCTGGTTCTTCTAATGGCCATGATGTGGCTACAGCCACGAATGCAGACCTGTTTATTCGGAAAGCTGATCGATCTCTCTAGTTGAGGAGAGAAAACCAGATCACAGCTTTGAATGTTACACGGATAAGTCCTGAAGATGAAGATTAAGAGGGGGAAACTTGAGGAAGGATGATCCGTGACGTGCTGTTGAAATAGATACAATTAAATTTATCCTTTTTCTAAATCTGCTTTATGTGGATGCTAACTTCTGGCCAGCAAGCATTGTCCATGTGTCTCAGTAAGATCCAGACCTTTTACAGCGGCCAAAACAGCACACAAATGAGGGCAGCTCTCGATTTTTTGCCCAGGAGTCATCACCGATGTATCACTGGAACAAGTGTAAGATTACATCTATTTGTATGATTTTCCTGGAGTCCTAGAAGTAATTAGTAAGCCCAGTTGCATCAGATGACTCATTTTTCTCCATCTTAGATCCTTGACCTAGAGCAGTCTGTTTTGTCATTTTCATCAGTGAAATATGTTCTATTAATCATTTATACAATCATGTAGGAAATAATTATTGAGTGTATGTTATATACCAGGCTCTAGGCTATGCTTTGAGGACACAAAAAAAGAGCAACCAGAAACTAGCTTTCCGGGAACTAGGACAAACAGACGAAGTGAATCATAACGGCAATGTGATGAGGTGGTGGTGGTGGTAGTAAGAACATGACCCTGGGAAAATACGTAGCAAAACAGGCTTCACTCTGCTGAAGATCTCAGAGCAGACTTCCCATCCCGTGAGCTAAAACTTGAAAGTTTGGCGCGAGAACCCTGATGATGATCCCATCGCCCCGTTTCTCCCTCCCCTACCTTCTCTGTTTCAGCATAGAGAAGCTGTCACGTTGTCTTGACTAGGAGGTAATTCTCAGCTTGGCGTTCCTTACTTTTTTCATTAAACACACAGGGCAGGGCAAAAGGAGGCTTACATAGGGCAAAAGGAGTTGTTCATGTGGAAAATAATATGATGATTAATAAATAGTAACGCAAGAGTAAACTCTGTGTTTCATATACGCACAACCGTGAACCTACTTTTGCCCCACCCTGTTACTTATCCGGCACCTAGGTCAAGCACAGCACTGTGCTAGGCACTGAGAGCAGTAACGAGCGAGACAGACCTGGACCTGTTCTCGTGGAACATCTATTCTAGTGAGGAAGCTGATCGTGAATAGAAAATAACCCAAGCACTTTTTAATCGTGACGGTGTTGAGTGCTGTGCATGAGAATTACAAGGCGCACTGCGCCCAAGTAACTGGGGACCTGTTATAATCTGGGGTCAAAGGAGCTCCTTGAGAAGCTAAACTTTCAACTTAAATCAGTGGATTTCAGACAAAATGGTGCTGGCGAGCAGAGTTTACCGCCACAGTACAAGCCTTTTGGGGTATTGATTAGTTTAAGCTGGTTATTTTCAAGAAACGAAAGACTCTGGAAATTCTTTGCCCTTCCCCCTAACTTCCTAAAGAAAATAGATAGAAGAGCTGCTCCAGGAAGGGTGCTGTCATTATAGACAATTATAGTTTAAAAGAACAAGTGTGCACTGGCTGGTGTGGCTCAGTGGATTGAGCACCTGCCAGTGAACCAAAGGGTCACTGGTTGGATTCCCAGTCAGGGCACGTGCCTGGGTTGTGGGCCAGGTCCCCAGTGTGGGGTGCGTGGGAGGTAACTGCACATTGATGTTTCTCTCCCTCTCTTTCTCCTTCCCTTCCCTGCTCTCTAAAAATAAATAAACAAAATCTTTAAAGGAAAAGAACAAGTGTGCGATAGCTAGGGAGGAGGCTAATGAGGCCCATTGGTTGGCAGTCCTCTCTGTGTCTGGTTGTTAAAGGTGGAGCAGCCTGCCCTTTTTTTTTTTTTTTTAAAGTCAGTCTTTTGCTTTTCCATCTCAGTAGGAGTTGCCTTCCAGCCCATTGAAGTCCCAAACCACAGTCCCCCCTTCTTCTTAGTTTCAGATGGCAGATAAGCCTGAGCTGTTCTTGGGTCTAATATACCTATGGAACGCCCACATGTACATACATAATAAACTTGGACATTTTCTCCTGTTAATCTCTCACATTAGTTTGATTATTTGCTCAGCCATTCTTAGCTCAGCCAAAAGAACTTAGAAAGGAAAGAGGAAAAATTATTTTTGATGCCTCGGCAGCGGGGAAGATAATGCGGGGGGAAGTTGCTTTCCGTAGGAGGGTGGCTTGAATGAAGGTGCCCAAAACAGACTGAAGGGCAGCTTGTGTGAGCCAGAACTCTACGGTTAGGTGTGGTTCAGGGGGGCCCAGGACAGGGCCAGAAATGGCGGGGGGCCTTGTGTGCCATTTTAAAGGAAAGCAGCGAGAGCTTTTGCGGGTTAGGTGGGGAATGGGGACACAGGGTGAGATCTCCAGCCTGTATTTTAAAAGTAGCCTCCTGGCTGCTGTGTGGAGATTTGATCAAAGGAAAATTCCTCTGGGGCCTTTAACATACCAGTCGGTGTTCCTTCCTGGATGTAAGAGCAAGTGGATAAACTCTCAGTAGGGACGAGGGCCGTCTCTCCTGCATCTGGCTCTCGCCAGCTGTTCTGAGGTCCTAACAGTCAGCAGGAGATCCCCACAGAGGTGGGCACCTTTGGGAAGCATCGTGGAAACTGTGTCGCTGTAGTTTCTCATTGTTTTTATACTGCCGTGTATTCTTCAGCCGTTCTGTGACCTGCTTTTGTCACGGAATCGACCAGAGTACTTCTGTGTTTCGGCTTTTCCCTCTAAGTCAGCGATTTTCAGCTGTTATCATCTCATGACACACTTAAAGTAATTACCAAAATTCTGTGGGACATGGAAAAAAAATATATTTGCCGATCCGACAAAAAAATAGGTATAATTTTGATTCCTTCGCACCAGATGGCTATTGTTGTGTTGCCCGTTATCAGTTTGGCTTTTTTTTTTTTTTAACTTGACAATCTAAGGGAGAAGAGGTCAGTGCTCCTGACTAAATAGTCAGGTGTTCCATGTTTGAAAAATTCTTTGCCTTGGCACGCTGGTTGAAAATCACTGCTCTACACAGTCGCAGATGCACTCTTCCCACCGCACACCCAGCCTCGGACACGAAAGGCACTTCCGGGCAAGGGGCGCGTCCCTGGGCGCTGTGTCTGAAGGCAGCCGTTTCTCCCTGCTGCCCAGTGCTGCTTTCGCTCCGGCGCTACTCTCAGCTTCAGCTAAGGTGTGTTTGAGGGTGCAGATTTATCTCACAGGCTGTAATTATGGGAGAGGCTTTACTTAAATAATTAGTTCATCTCAACTTGATCACTGGAACAGGCTAATTGGTGTCCCTGATTCCAGCCTCCGTCTCCTCTGAGACATCGCACAACGTAGGCTGGACCAGCCACGGACAGATTCGTGCAGCTGAATGAAGTGATGAGCCCTTTCTGTACCTCACTCCTTCCTTCCATTTCTTACTTCCTGCCAGGCACAAACTCCCTGTAAGCTGCCTGCTGGTGACCGCAGAAGGATCGTTGGTCTCAGGCACCACGGACTGCCACCTTCTGTCTTCCTTCCCCTGAAAACTTACTTGTCCTGGGTCTCATTCTCTCAATATTTACATCTTTGCACGATTAAACACTATGTGACTTTTAAGCTAAGGCGTTCAGGACTGATTATAATTTATAATGCCACTTTCTCAGAAAAGATTTGAATTTTTTAACATCAGCATGCAGAGCTTTGACAGAACTCCAAATGCTGTGGCAATGTTAACTACTGTGGCATGAACATAAGGGAGGTGATTTAGAACAGGAGGAGATGTTCCCAATGTCTCTCATGTAAAAGCAACATAAAACATTTGGGTAGTGTTTTAAAGTTACAAAGTATTTTTATACCAAAATCTAATCCTTTTAACAACCTTGTAGGTGAGTAAATGAGAGGATGGCAGTGAGAATATCTTCTTGTGTCCTTCCACGGGGATGATCACATCTGGATGGAATTTAGAGTACCATGAGTACTATGGAATAAGAAAATCCTATTTATTTCCTGTATGCCAGCTCTTACAACAGAAAGACACATGGAACAGATGTAGTGTAGTCACATTATAAAGAGAAATCATGAACTTGAAAGAGATGTGGAAATATGCTCATTCAAAAGATTAGGATTATTATGATGATTGAATATAAAATTGAGTTATGGGCTTCCTGGGAGCCAAGTCAGAAGGGGAAATGTGATGGGTTGTGTTAAGATGTGTCAGCGTTTTTTATATTCTTGGCAGTAAATTTTGAAAGGCCTTTGTCACACAGCATTTTATAGAATGGATACTGAGTGATGAAGTGGGCAGTTGCCTCAGTAGCTGTTACCTTATAAATGAAGTGTAACTGGATGCTAGACCTCTCCATTTTGGATTCCAGCTTGGGACACTTTAAGGGTTTGTTGCTATGTCACGTGGCTGAATCTTAGTCTGTCCTCCTTCTTGCACCTTTATGAGAGATCTCCCCTATAGTTCTGTGCTGTTCGTACTGGTGCATGCCCACTGTTCATAGTGATTGCTGTCCTTTCCCACTGCCCTGCTGTCCGCTGTCCCTCTACTCACTGTGACCTTAGAGGTGCGAGGACTGGCTTCCTGCCATGTTCTGCAGGCTGTCCTCATGGCAGCGCTGACCCACCCTTGGGCCCAGAGTGTCCTCTGGGGGCTATTTCCCCGTTAGTGTCACATTGTCATCTTTCTTTTCATCTTAGTCAGTACTCTCCTATTGTGTGGCTTGTTTTTTGGTTTTTGGTCTTTTTTGGTGGGGGGGATGGCGATCCCACAGGGGTGTTGCTGGGCTCCTAGCAATACGGCTTTTTTTTATTTTATTGGTGCTCCCAGCACCTCCCAAACCCCCGACCATCATCTGCCTTGTCACATCTGACTCCTTTCTCATTTAGAGCCATTCTCGTAGGAGTGCTGCTTTCTCTAGCTCTTGCCTCTGTTGGTCTCATAAGGTCTGTGTGAGACGGAACTTCACGGTGCATGTGCTTAAAAACCTATTCCTGTGAGGCTCTTTTGGACCAAGAGGAGCAGGGGACATGCTAGCAGAGTGTTATGTAACTTGACATATCAACATACCCAAGCTTGGCTCCAACTCACCTGGGGTCTCACTGCAAAGCCAAGCAGAAGTGGATTTCAAAATTCTCCTTTTTCTAGCAACCTCTCATAACAGCCTGTAAAGAGCAGTGCAGCGAGGCGTAGTCTGTTGGGCTCCCGTGGCACAAGTACATCTCCTTTTAGCTTTTTAACTTGACTCCAGGAATGGCTTTTCAGTAGCTGGAGGAATGAATGGCTAGTTCTGAAACCATGCTTGCTTTCATGAGATTGGGAAAACCGGTTCTGCATCTTATTCTATTTGTTTGCCCAGAAAGTCCATTTAGTTTTTTCTGTAAAATAAAAGACACACTTTTTATTTTCACCAGTAACTTTATGGACTTGGATATTTTGAGTATGTCAGTTATCTCCTGTGTGGTATAACAGTGATTGTTCTTAATTAGTGTCTCAGCTTGATCGCTATCAACTTCCACTGGCCCGCCTGACCGTGGAGCACCGTCCAGCGAGAAATCTCCAGCACGAAGTTTCGCAAACCACTTTTGACACATTCAGTCAGTCACAGCCCCATCGCCATAGACTGCACAAATCTTTTTTCACATTTCAGTTGCATTTTTACCTTTCTTGAAATAATAAAGCATAGTATGCTAAAAATATTGCATGTTTTCTTCCATCTTCAGCATTAAAACGGCTACACAAAAATTCACTAATTTTGATAAGTTTTTTTAAAGGCACACTGATATGACAGCTGTCACAATGCAATCTAACAAAATTGTTTTTGAATGATGTTAAAGACAACCAAGCACTACTGGAGCCATCTTACAGAAAAAAAACAGATGAACTTTTTGGCCAGCCCCATACCATGTAGTCATAATTGGCGTTGTGGTAAGTGTGGAAGAACAAAGGAAATTTTTTGTTTTCTTGTTGAAATTCCTAGTGGTCATTTTGTTGAGGAATTCTCGACAGCATCTTCTTAGCAGACAACCTCATCTCCTGCAGCCTTGTGCTTGATTGAATGTGGTGCATCTGAGAAGGGGGAGAGCAGTGGAGATGGTCATGGCTCATTCTTAGTGGGTGGCTGTGATGGATTGAACGCCGCTGGCTGCACTGCACTAGGTTTTATGGGAAATTCTCTTTCTAACAATACACTGTCTGGAGTATTGATTATGCTAACCTCTAGTTGTAAATTCACGTCTGGAGTGAAGACTTGCAATACGGCCCATTTGTCAAGCACGGGCTTAATCAAAGATGATAATTGGCATTAATGAGTCCTCAGTAAAAGAACAGCATTGAAATGCCAGCAAAAGATTGGTCCAGGTCGGTGCATCCATCCATCATCACTGTTTAGAAAGGGAGCTGACAGCTGTGCAGGGAATTAGGGGCGTGGCTGCCGGGCTACTTCCCTGCTTGATGGGCAGGTGCCCACAGTCTCCAGTGTGACTTACGTTTCAATGGAGTAGATGACCTTTTTGGCAAGGCTCAGTACTGTCATTTCTTAATCTCTTGTGGAAAATCCATTCAAAAGATAATTTTGAAGCTCACCAGGAGTTAGCAGAGGGCCAGTTTAAACTTAATTCTAGAACCTTGGGCTTGTGCATTACAATTTTTGCAGATACTTTGTGTGCGTGTTTGGGCAGCAAAGTCAAGGCCTCTCATTACTTCTTCATCCAAAGATCAATGTCAAAGCCATCAAAGAGGCCCTTCACCCTCTCGTGAGGTTTTCCCGTTTGGAGACCATCTGCGCATTAGTTCCATTACACTGAAGAGGTGACATCTCTGTTCGTCTTTGCCTTTCGCCTCCTTTCCACTTGGTCGCACTGTCGTCATGCCTGAGCGTAGGTGGGCTAGCAGCTGTCTCCCCCCGCCTTCTCTGCCGCCTTGCTGTTGTTCCCATGGCGTTAGTGAGAGACAAGACAGCTGAGCCTTCTCGATCTCCAGGAAGCACCTGTACGGTGCCTTGTCCCACCTTGTTCAGAAGGCCAGCGGGAGCCACATCGAGGCCTAGAGAGAAGAAACCTTCGTCCTCCTAAACTGTCACAAAGGCATCCTGCCAGCTGCATGCAGCCTAGTATACCGTACAACGGGGAAGGGCCCCAACCCAAGGTTTTGGAAAGTTTGAATTTCCCTGGCCTCGTCTCTACACATACAGTTCCTTTGTGAACCCCTCTTATTCTGTGTCCTACTTATCTTTCGGTCTTTATGTCTCAGTCATTCTGGAATCTCACAGATGACATTATAAGTGTTGGCTAGATTCTGAGAACCTGGCAAATATTCTGATTCTTAATTCCTCCATTCATTATGCTTCCTTGGCTTTGCCCTTCTGAGGGGTTATTACTTTTTACACTTAACGTAATTCACTCTCTCCCTGGAAATAAGGTCTTATGAAAGATAGAATTCATGAGCCCAAAGGAGATTTTTTCATTTGTAAGTCCCACAACTTTTATTCTCCAGTTTTGAACACTTATGGTTCTTATGATGTCATTGGAAGACTTCACAGAACATCAGGAAACCATGCCTTCAAATATATTATACTTCATTGGCTGACAGGAGCAACACTTCTGAGAAAGGCCACTCAGTCATGCATCCTTTCATCCCATAATTGTGAAACATTTCCCATATGTGCCAAGCATTGCGCTAAGTGCAGATGATGCTGTGGTGACAAAGAAAGACAAGGCCCCTAAACTCATGGAGCATACATCCTGAATCAATGTTAAATTACACCGTGTGCTAAGAAAAGAATGAAATAGGCACAGTACCTGCTCTCTTAAAGAATTTCAGAGAGTAAATGATCACATGTTAAATTTATAAACAAGTTAAGTGTGTGCATTTGGGCACCTATACACTCAAATAAGAACTGCTTTCTTGACTCGCGGCCAAGGTAGTTAGGAAAACCCAACTCCTCACAGTCAAGCCAGTATGTACAGAACCCTAAATTATTTCTGCACACACACAAAAAGCTGCTGTGTTTGAAGTTTTAATTAGAGTATCTGGTACAGAGTGTGTACATGATGTATTTTTAGTGTTACTAGTAGTATTTGCAGTGCTAATAATCGTTGCTCCATTTGCATGCCTACTGTGTAACCCTCGTGTAACTTTGCTAACAAATGTCACTTATCCAAGACTTCACAGATGAGGTTCTCAGAGGTTAGATAATTTGTTTTCAGTGACACCGTTAGAAAGTGGCAGAAGTTGGGTTTAAATCAGCGGCCTCCAGACTCCGTAGACCGTGCTATTTCTGTGGTTTTCTTTCTCTCCACACCATGACGGCCATGCTCCGGGGTGGCCCTTCGAGCGCGGCTGGGAGTGTGCGCGTGGCCTGATGACTCTGGCGTCCCGCAGGCAACCGTCCATTTCCAAGGCCCTTCTGTGTCCTAAACTCATCTGCATGTTAAAATAAACTTCAGTTAGTAAGAGACACTGTAAGCAGGGTCACCTTACAATGAAAGGTAATAAAGCAAAGCTCTTTCCCTTAATTTCTACGTGCATATACAATATACATGCACATATATAGAGAGGAAATTGTTAAAAAATACTTGTGAATACAATATTTAACATTTACCATTTCCATATTACATTATGAGCTTACTGCAATAGGTCAGAAGGGTAATTCAAAACCCGTTATATCAATGTCGTAGTTAACTCCATGGCACCTTTCCCCCATGGTTTTTTTTTTTTTCCTTCTGATTAAGAAAGTACTAGACTTTGTTTTTTTTAAAGTTTATAGATTATTTTTTACTTTTTAGAGAAAGATATCATTAAATTGTATTGCTGTAACACACAACACAAAACTCCGAGTAGCCTGTCTTTAAACAAATCACCTATTATTATTATAAATCGTGAATATTAAATACTATCTTTAATAAAAAGGCTCATTACCTACTAGTTAGTAGCTCTAGCCACTGAACCAGTTTTTACCCATCATCAGCTCCATTTGCCCTTTAACAGCGCCAGTTGAGATACACTTCATTGTTAGCACCAAATAAAAGAGGAGCTGTTCAATCCTTTGAGCAGCTTAAATGAACAATGCAGACATTGTGTGATAATTTGATCTGCCTAGTTGATTAGGTCTCACTAATCTTCCCCTCTCCCTAAAGTAACATAATGAAAAAGTTTAAGAATGGTCCATGACAGACCCATAGATAGAGAGCAGGTTGACATCGGTATTGTGGGGAAGAGGTCTGGAGGGTGGGCTGGGAGGGGTGAAGGGATTGAGCAAAAAAGAAAATAAAAGAGAAAAAATCCCTGGACACAGACAACAGTGTGGTGCTTGCTGGGGGAGGAGTGGGGAGGAGTGGAGAGAGGTGGAGGAGGGTGAAGGAGGTGATAAATGGTGACGGACGGAGCCTCGACGTGGGGCGGTAAACACACAACACAGTGTACAGATGATCTGTTGTGGAACTGTGCAACTGCAACCTGTATAATTTTGTTAAACAGCGTCACCCCAATAAATTCAATAAAAAGAAAAAAGAAAGAATGATCTATGGTTTTATTAAGGATTATATAGATCCATCTAGTCTTCCCTTTCTGTGGCACACTGTGAGTCTAGGCTACTAGGAAACCTAATATGAATCCGTGAAAAAGTCACTGTGCTTCATTTATTCATTCAATACATATTTATGGAGTATGAACAAAAATATATAAACTCTCTGATGTAGAGTGTAGCCTAAGGAGACAGGTGAGCACAATTCAAATAATTATAAAAATGGGTATACTTTTACAAGCATCGATATAAGTAATGTCCACACCTGTAGATAAATTTTATGAGTTTATGTGAGTCAAACTGGCAACATTTGCCAAGGAACAAGATCTCAAATGTTCCAGAGAATAACAGTTTGCAGGGTTTTTTATGCATAAGGAAGGCTACATGGAGGTGGGAGGAGGCAAAGCAGGGATTGAATTATAGAACAGTAAACAAGGTTATGTGCTCTTCTGAGGGCGGTTAAGGCTTGTTTCAAAGGTGTGTTAATCTGCACGCATGGAAACAATGAACAGGGCTCACTTAAGGCTAAGACAACCTTCTTTATATACTAAAGAAGTTATATGCCTGGGTTGTGACTGCACACCATGATCTGCCCAGTTAGGAATTTATAACCAGATCACTCTGGGAGGTTATTTTCCATAGATCCCCCTTTTTTGTCCATACATGCTAAGGTAAATGCTATCTAGTAAAGGCATGGTGTTTTAGGAGTACATATAATAAGGGCATCAGGCCTTGGAGATGCTGCAGATTGGGAGACAGGTCCTGAGAAAGTGACATTTGAGTAACAAAGAGTGAATGCGGGGGTGTTAACTTAGCACAGAAGAGGAGGGGAGAGCATTCACAGAAAAAGCGATATCATGCACAAGGGAATCAAGACAGGAAGCAGCATGGTGAGTTTGAGGATCTCAGTGTGGACATGATAAGGGAACACAGGAGTTAAAGATTTTAGCGTTAGTCATAGTTGATAGGCTTAAGTAACTAATGCATGTGGAAAGCTGTTACTCCAGGAACTGGAAGACACAAACTACCTACAACCTCTGTGACTCTTCTAGGAGGCTGACAAACAATTCAACCTTTGTACCCCTGGGGGTCTGTAAATGATGGAGATGGTATCTGAGCTAGTGTTCTAGGGAAGGAAATAAAGAATCGAGGCAGATAAAGAATTGTTGATCAACAGATGAAGAAGTACTAGAAAAATCACCACCAGACTGAAGCTCTTATCTGATTAACCTTGTTCCAACCCCCTTACCTACCCTTTCTTCCCCTTTAAAATAGTTGGCTTGAGATGAGATGTTAAGACGGTTTTTGAGGGTATATAACCTGCCGTCTTCTCAACATTGTCAGCACCTGAATAAAGTGCCCATAAAGAGTCAATCGTTGCCTCTACTTATTGGCTCTGGTAGTGACAGGCAGCATGAACACTGACCTTTCCGATTTCAGATGGAGTGCCAAGAACTAGGGAAAGTCTGGAAAGGTAGGTAGGAGACAGATCCTACAGGGTCTTGTCTATATTAAAGTCTTTAGTCTTTATTCTGATGACCTGAGAAGCCTTGAAGATTTTAAACAAGTCATGAATACTTTAGTGTTTTGAAAAGCTCAATCTGGCTCCATCATGGAGAATGGGTTATCAGGGCACCAGTCTGAATGCATTTAGATGATTAAGAATTTATTGCATGAATTCAATTGGGAGATAATAGTAGTTTGGTATAGGGTGGTTCTGTCAGTGGTTTTTGTGATGCTGTTGGAAGTGGGGAAAATGGATGGACTTGACGATTATATTCAAGAGATAAGTAGATCTAGTGCCAGCTTGGATATAGGTTGTACAGAAAAATAGGTCTATCAAGGATGACCTCAAAGTCTGGATGGGTCATGATACTCTTCTCTAAGATTGGGAACATGAGGAGAGAGCCAGAATCAGAAGAGAATACTATGGTTTTGTTTTTTGGAGCTATTGATTGGGTTTTT
>PVJD01014202.1:0-30186 GCA_004026545.1 Mormoops blainvillei | reverse complement strand
CCAAGGAGATATTTTTAATCAACTCTCACAGTTAGGGCAACCAGGAAAGCTGAAGTAAAAATAAGAAATTGTGCTGGGAAGTATTTGGAGAGGTAGGCAATAAGATGGCGTATAATTTCCAGGCCATGGTAGAATAGGGAAAAAGACAGACAAGAAGGGAAGCTCAGTGTTCATCATTTCTCACGGCTGTGGTATGGGCAAGCATAGAATGGGCATGAAATAGACAAATAGATCAATTAAACTGAACGGAGAGTCTCAAAATAAGCCTACCTTTCTACAATCAGTTGATTTTTCACAAAGGTGCCAGAGACATGCAATGAGGAAAAGGAAAGTCATTTTCATAAAAGTGCTGGAAATTTCAGATATCCACATGGAATAAGATGAACTTTAATTATTAGTTCATACCACACAAAAATTAATTTGAGGTAGATTCTAAAAAAAAAAAGCTAGACCCTGAAAGCTTTTAGAAGAAAAGCTTCTAGATATAGGGGGATATCTTCCTAATTTGTGGGAAGCAATGCTTTCTGAGATAGCACACAGATAACCATGATCATAAAAGGAAAAAAGTGGACAAATAGGATGTTATGGGTTGAATTGTGCCTTCCTAAAATATATGTTGACAGTCATATACTTTGTTTACTATGTTGTACACCTGAAACTAATACAAAATAATATTGAATATAAACTAATTGAAAAATAAAATTCAAATTAAAAAAAAAGACATGTTGATCTCCTAACCCGAACTACTTCACAATGTGACCTTATCTGGAAGGCAGGCCATTGCAGATATAATTAGTTAAGATGAGGTCATACTGCAGTGGGATGAGCCCTTACTGCAATTTGGCTGGCGTCCTTATGAGATGACAACTGTGAGCAGAGACAAAAACACAGGAGAATGCCATGTGAATCAGAGGCTGAGACGGGAGTGGTGCATGTACAAGCCCCAGAATGCCAAGGATTACTGGCTGTCACCAGAAGCTAGGAGGGAGACATGGGACACATGCTCCTTCAGAGTCCTCAGGAAGAACCAAACTTACCAACATCTTGATTTTGAACTTTTAGCCTCCAGACTGTGAAAAAATAAATTCCTATTGTTGCAGCCACCCAGTTTGTTGTACTTTGTTATGGCAACCCTGGGAAACTAACACATTAGACTTCTTGAAATTAAAAACTTCTGCTCGCTAAAGTCACCATTGAAGAACACTGATATGCAATTCTCAAACTGGGAGAAATATTTGCAGAATGAGTACCTAACAAAAGTATGTAAAAGAATTCTCACAACTCAATAGTAAAAAGACAAACCACCTAATTAAAATATAAGCAAAAGATCTGAGCAATTTGTAAAGGAATATATACAAATAGCCAATAAGCATATGAAAGAACTCCAACACTAGTAGCCATCAAGAAAATATTTATTAAAACAATAATGAGATAGCACTATACACCCACTGGAATGGCAAAAATTAAAAAGAATGGCAGTGTCAAATATCGAATAGGACATAAAGCAACCAGAATTCTCATTAATTCTTCCTAGAGATATAAAATGATACATTTTGTAATGTTTGACAGTTTCTTATAAAGTTAAATAAATACCTCCTCATTAATCCAATAACTCCACTCTTAGGTATAACTCAAATGAAGTGAAAATATATATCTACAAAGAGAGTTGTACATGAATGTTTGCTGTAGTTTTATTCATGAGCACAAAATATTGAAAACAGCCCAGAAGAGCGGATAGAGATGGTGGCCTAATCACACAGGGGATCGCTATTCAGCAGGAACAACAACAACAACGAAAACAAATTACTGATACATGAAGCAGCATGGTTTATCTCAAAAACATCATGCTGAGTAAATTAAGTCTTGCCTGAGAGTGCATACTGTATGATTTTATTTATGTGAAATTCTAGAAAATGCTAAAATAATACATGGTGGAAAAAAACAGAAAGGTGACCCTGGGATACAAAAACAGGTTGCTCTTGGGAAGATTGACTGAAAGGGACAGGAGAAGACTTTCTGGGTTGATAATAATATTTTATGTACTGATAGAGACGGTTTCATAGATATATACATTAATCAAAACTAATAATGGTACATTTTTTGCATTTCAATGTGTGTAAATGTTATTTTTAAAAAGAACAGTAAATAAACATTGAACTCTAGCTAATGATATGCATACTGAAGTTTTAGAGGTGCAACTTTCTTTGAGATTCAAAAAAATAAGAGAAATTGATGAATTAATAGAAATATCAATAGATGGATAAATGTACAATATGACAAATAAAGCAAATTTAACTCAAATCTAGTTGGTGAGTACATAGTGTATTATTCTTTCAATTTTCTAGCATGTTTGAGAATGTTCATGATAAAGTATGGGGGGAATGGATACTAATTATAAAAGGAACCAAAGTATAAGAAATCCAGGGGTGCAAATATAACAAGAGATAAGCTAGAAATTAAAACAGAGGTGGCATTAGAAGTCAGTAACGAAGAATAGATCAGTCAGTAAGCGATGCCAGAACAATTGGATATCCATATGGAAATAGATATCTATTTAAAAATAAAACCCAGATGGATTAAAGATCTGGATGTAAAAGCAAAAACTGCATTACTTTTAGAAAAAAAATAGACTATTTTATTTTGAATTTGGAATTGGCAAAGATTTTGTAAAATAGCCACAGAAAACAAAAACCATAAAAGGAAAGAGACAGTTTTACATTAAAATTAAAATAACTTCCGTGTAACAAAGGCCATCATAATAAATGTGAAAGGAACAGCCACAAGCTGAGTTATATTTTTTAATACATATAACTGACCAGCTGTTATATCTGAACAAAAAAGATAATTCTACAATTAAAAAGAACAACACTATTAAAAAATGGACATCAAGAAATTCACAGAGGCAGAGAAGTAAATGTCAAAAGAGAAAAATGAAAATCTACTAAGCTTCAATAGTATTTGGAAAAGTGATAAATCAGATGACAGAAGACCATTCACAATGAAGTAGAAGCTATGCGGGTAACAGAACCCATATACTGATGGAAAGATAAATTAGCATAACCCAGCAACCAATGCTCAGTGCCTTCTCTTGAGAAACTCTCATTCACATGTACACAAAGACAAACTTAATGGTGTTCAATGCAACTTCGTTTGTAATGTGATAGAATAGAAACAATTTTAATGTCCTGAATTTATGCATGCAATGAAATAGGAGAATCTAGAAGTTTAGATGGATGACCTTTATAAGTAACAGCATAGGTGCGCCTCAAAAATGCAATGTAAATTAAAAATAAAATTGCAAATTATCAAATTCAGAATGATGCCATTTATGAATAACATTAAGCACAAAAACAATAGACTACATGGTTTTAAAAAAACACATTTTAAAAAATGTTTTCTGTTTTTTAAAACGTGTTTTAGAGTTATATCCAAGACCACAATAGTCTCTTAGAAGAGAGTGGGAGAAACAGAATGGGAGAGATGGGGCTAAAACTTTGTGTCCCTTGTTTCCTGTTTTTTTAGAAGCTGAAGTAAATATCACAAATATGGCAAAATGCAAATACAGATATCTGTTGTGTAACTTTCAATAGTTTTTCTTTTGTTTTTAAATATTTCAGAATAATATTAAATTGTTTAAAGGATGGAAAATTTATAATAATTTATTTGGCTAGTCCAAAGAGAAATAATACATAGTTTTGAATTGCAAAAATGTATACTTCATTTTAAATATTCGTATGCTTTGAAAGAAGCTATTCATTTTCTTTTGAGAAACTTTTTACAGTGCCTTCATCAGGATGTTTGCCCTTGCAGATTACTTCTATAACAACTTAGAAATGATAAATAAAAAGCAGCAGTAACTTAATTTCAAGCAAAAGGGACAGTGGAAATCTTGGAAAGATGGAGCAAAAGACAAAACGCAGTCTGATAAGGCAAAACGCTTCCATTCCCTTGAAGTCCAACCAGAAATAGAGAAAACATGTTATGTCTGTCTTGTACAATTCTTTTTTAAAATTTTTTTATTGTTCAAGAACAGTTTTGTCCATTACCCCCCCACCAACCCTACTTCCCCCCACCTTAGATCCCATCACCCTTGACTTTGTCCATGAGTCCCCCATGCACGTTCCTTGACGGCCCTTCCCATTTCCCACCCCCGTATTCCCCTCCCCCCTCCCCCCACCCTCATTCACTGGCTTGTACAATTCTTACTTGGTATTGTTCTAATTTGTATTTTTCTATCAAAAAAAGAGGCTTAAACAGATGGACCACATGTAATATTTAAGGTTCCTGATGAATTATCATCAGAATTATAAACTTCCAGTTCTCTAGGCATCAAATTCTGGTGCTATTAGTTTCTAAGTACTGGGTTTGTAGACAAATTAAAAAAAAATGTCAACCGATGTTGTGTCAGCTTTGGAATACTTCAAATGTAGATTGCTCTATATAATCATAGAATAAAAGTCATTATTTAAAACTAATAGTATTTATATTCTCATAGCCTTTATGAGTGTTAGACAGTATGCTTTAATATTATCTCTTTTCCTTACATAGTGAATAATAACATTGTAGCTGAAGATATTAAGTAGTATTGCCCATGGCACATTGCTAGTATGTAGCCATTTTATCTATTCAAATCCAGTGGGCAAGCAGGACAATGTATGACTGTTATTTAGCAAATATTTTGTGTGTCGCTGAATGGATAGAAAGATGAATGAAAAAGGATCTATGAATATCTAGCTTCAAATGATGGCCCTTTGCTGTACCACATGGCTTTTCTCATAATTAGCTCCTCATTAATGAGTAGTATGTTGGTGACTTTTTATCTATCTAAAAAGCTAATTAAATTATGAGAAGTGCATTTTCAATCAGATTTTAAATTGTATGAGAATTTTAGTAGGTGAATTGACACATCTATATGTCTCAAACTGAAAAGGTGCCTACCAAATTATTGCTCAATTAATTCAATCAAAACTAAATATAAGATCTCCACTTATTTCTCAACTAAAGCATTTATTTAACCCTTAGCATGTGCCTCTGGTTTTATTCCATAGATTTTTATTCTTTTGATAGCATATGGGTAACTATCACATACAAACATAGTTGCCTAAAATTTTAATTGCTTTATTGAACATTGCATGAATATATAGCTGGCAATTCCTCATCTCCAATATATGCCATTCTATGCAATGCATTTATTTATTGATTTATTAAACAAATATGTATTAAACATCAAGATATTCTATTAGTGTATAGTGAAGAATGTGATGGAGATCTATAAAGTTATCCTTTTCATACCCACAAAACGTAAAGGCTAGTTAGGGAAACAGAAAAATAAAAATCTCAAAGAAATAAAGCAATTAATAATTTAAAATAATGTTAAGTTCCATGAATAAAATAAACAATGTAGAATAATAAACAAGACAATTAAAGGATGTTTCCTCACACAAAGTGGTCAAGGAAGGCTCTTCTGAGGAAGTACCCCTGAGACTGAGATAAAATTTGGTAACCCCACCCACCCTGGCAGCAATAAAACAACTGGATTAACATCAATGGGGAAGATGTCAATAGCCAAAGAGAGGGAGTTCCATAGACTTACTGGTGGAGATTTGAAAGGAGGTTCTCAATCTGGAATCTGTAAAATTCCTGACAAACACCAAGTTCCCATTACAAGCCAGAGGGGTGGGGAGCTATCGCTTCTGTCTTCCAAGATCACATACCTGAGAAAAGTAAAAGTATCGTAAGTGTAATTTAAAATCCTTGTAAACTTAGTTGTAAATTGAGCGACTGCAGTTAGACCAGTTAAAATATTTCTACAACTAATATAAAAACCAACTATGACATGCCAAGGCTTGTGCGGGGAGTACGTGAAACAGAGGAGCAACCAGACTCCAAAACTATAATAAAAAGAGGACTAGATTAGAAAGTGATTAAGAAGAGCCATTCCCATAGTTTTAAAAGGCCATGTGAAGAGAAACAAATTCAATTCTAGAAGATTATTTTGCTTTCATTACTTTGTAGTAAATATCTACTACAAAAATTTTAATTTGCTCCCCACAGTGACCATTAGGCCATTTTGTTGAGTCCGAGTCCTAAATTAAACCTGTGAGGATTCGATTTAATAAAGTAGCTGAAGGCCTCCAGGAAAAATGGCAATGGCAGTTCTAATAATCCCTTTCCCACATTTCATGGAAGTAATCCAGAAGTGAAATTTTTAACACGTGCCACATTATTGGAAACAGGTAGAGTGTGATCTACACACTAGAAATTCTGATAAATTCCATCTAGTACAGCAAGATACTCTAAGAGAAGAGAGGCTAGCCCTCCACTCTCTCCCTCTTTCAAGAAGGCAGCACAGTATCAGTTAAGATACAGCTCAGGCAAAACTTAAGGTGACCCCTAATAGGGAAAAGTGAGGGCTGAGGCGAAGGGCAGGCCATTGATAGAATGAGCAGTGCTAAAAACTATGCCTTTCACAGCCACAGAGCAAAATATTCAAAGCATCTGCACATAATAGTCTCTGCATCCTCAAAGAGGAGACATACAGGAAAGCCTCCAGTGTGGTAGGGCTTCTGTCTGACATAGCAGGATTTTTTGGGTGGGCATAAAAAGTGCCCATCAAACTCAGTGAGTTTCATGGTCTAGTGATGCTGTCTGACTTGTTTACATTTGCTTCATCAGTGCCCAACACATTTCTTTTTATGTTGAAGGGAATCAATCAGTATTTATTTAGTGAATAAATGAATGGATGGATAAACAGAAAACAAAGGGAATCACAATGATACATTCAAGAAAAGTTAGAAGAAGATGACAGTTTTGAACAAACATGTCAATTGTGGCAATTAATGTAAATTAATACCCTCCACAAAATGGTTGAAATTCTTAGATTAAAAAAGTAAATTCTAATTATATGTTGTATAATCTATACATTAAATAAGGTAACGAAGTAAATGAAACTTATGAAAAAAAATATTTAAGATTGCCCTGGCTGGCGTGGCTCAGTTGTGTGGGCCTTGTCCCATAAAGTATAAGATCTCAGGTTGGATTCCTGGTCAGATCACATGTCTGGGTCATAGGTTCGGTCACTGGGGTGTGTACAAAAGGCAACCGATTTATGTTTCTATCTCACACCAATGTTTCTCTCACTCTCTATCTCCCTCCCTTCCCCTCTCTCTAAGATAAAATAAATAAAATCTTTTAAAAAATATTTAACATCATGAAAAATACAAAAATAAGGTATAGATATTAGGAAAAAATAAGAAAAAATATTAAATGAGACAATAAAATTTTTGAAAGGTATAGTCTACAATGATTACATACCTATGTTAATATTTGCATTCCAAATTACATATGAACAAAATATTTTTAAAAGGTATCAACATGTGACAATATATTTTTAGAAGACAGCATACGTATGGACACATGCGTATAACTTAAAGAAATTAGGCAGAGTATATGGAACATAAGTTAAACATAAATATATACAACTTACTGTAAAAAGAAAAATATGTATTTTTCATGCAACCATAATGATTAATTAAAATATTCATATATTAAGCCACAGAGATAATTTTAATGCAATAAAAGGAAGATAACAAATGGCAACATTTTCAATAATGAGCAAGAAGGAAATTTCAAAGTAATAAAAAAAGTTTAATTAAGGCAAGTGTGACTTGGAAATCAACAAATATTATAATTATTGAATCAAATGATAACTTAAAATTGCAAAGTGAATATTTCAAAAGTAAGGGCCATAAGGAAACTACATATCATAACTAATTAAATACAACTAAACCTATAAGCAGAAGCAAACTCACAGGCTTAGGTGTTTCTGTTAGACAAAAATAATATAAATAAGTAAAAATTTTATTTCAGGATCTTAAATACCAAAACATGTTGATAGGAATATTAAGAAAGATTTAATAAAGAGAAAGGATAATAAACTAAAAAATGGAATTGATAAATATATTTAAGAATTGTATGTAAATTAAATCGAACAACTTCAGTTAAGCAAAGCAAGAAAGTTTAAAGAGAGAAAACAAATTCAAAAATATTAAATGTGATAATATAAATTCAGCCAAAGAGAGGATTCATATGCCATGTAAAACTCTATGATGGTAAATTTGAACATAGAGATGAAATAGGAAATCACCTAGAAAAATACGACATACTAAATTTTATAAATGAATTTGAAGAAATCAAAAACCACAGAAGCCATCACGTGTACTGATTGTATTGTTCTTTTCCAAAAGTTAGACATAAATAGCTTTATAAGTGAATACTTCACAGTTCTCATTTTCAAAGATGAGATGATTGCCATGCTTGCCTATGAAACATATAATATTTATAGATCTTTCTAAATAAACTGAAGCTAGCATAGTACTATATTAAAGTCAGTACTAGAGCAAAGAAAACTATCTTTTCAAATTATCCATGAATATATAGAAATGACAAAAAAATAAAATTAAACCCAATGCTGTTTAAAAATTACATTATCAGAGTGTTAGTTTACAACTGCAAGTCGATGCTAGAGAATATATTAATAAGTATTTTTCAACATAGCAAGGAAGATGTAATAGGATCACCTCGATACATGCCAAAAATGAATTTGGACTTTGATCTTAATTTTTCTAAAAGAGCAGTTTGATAGAAAAATTATGAAAGTGCATTTCTATCTAAATCCAACAGTTGAAATTGTGGTGAGTGGTGAAAACACTAACAGTGTCATTTAGTAAAGGAAAAGACGAAGAAAAGACAGCCATCCCCACTATTCAGGCCCTCTTCCTAGGTCCAGCCAAAGCAATGACTGGTGGTCACATGCGCACACACGCACCCCTAAATCAGAAATGAAGAAAAACCACTTATACCAAGACGCTGTTATTAAAGTCTAGAGCTCTAAAGATAAAAAGAAATAATTAAACTCAAAATAACAGATGAAAGGGGTTACATATTTCCTACAAAAAAATTAATGATTACAGGCTACTATCTAGCTTCTCATGAAAACACGTGCTAATAGAAGTCAAAACCTTTGAAGTTTAGAGAAAATTGTTTTTAATCTCAGGTGCTCTACCCAACCAAACTGGCAACCAATATGAAAGCAAAATTAATCTATTTTCAGAGCCATACTAACTTCGAAGTTCAATTGTACGTATTCATTTGGAGAGGAAACCAACAAACACAGAACACTAGGTACAAAAAATTGGAATAAACCTCTGTACTAGGTCTAGAAAACAATTAATCCATATACTGTAAGGATATCAGATGGAGTCCAAGAACAAAGACATTGAATTCAAGAAATAATAAATTAATTATGGAGCTTTATTGTATTAGACATATTCAATGAGAAACTCTGAGGAAATGTACAAAATGGAATGAAAGACTTATAGTCCAAATACGGAGCAAACTAATTTACTTCAACAATTGGAGTCATTTAAAAAACGAAGACTATCAAGTGTGACTCTAGGAACTTTCCATTTCAGTATTAAAGCCATGTCTTCAAACCTATAAGAAAGCAAATGCAAAAAATGCACACAGGTAAACAATATTTATAAAAGCATATGATTAACAATTTTTGCTGTTGGCAAAAGTGATCTTAATTTTATCCAAACAGAATGCAAATGTCATCAGTTTTGGTGATGAAAAGTAAGAATAAAGCTAATAAAATGTTAGAGATGGAAGAGGAAAGAAAAATGGGAGTAAATAGTATGCTGATATTCCTTTTTTTTCAAAATAGGGAGGTAATAATTACAGTTTAAAATTGATGAAATATTTGCTGCTATATAAATAAGATATATTTATTATTTTATATGAATTGTATATAATAAAGTGATAAATATTTGATTATGTTATTTAACAAATTAAAAATATTAAAGAAATTTAAAAAGAGAAATTCAAAGGGAGTAAGGGGGAAAGGAGATATTAGTGAACTGAATTTTCATCTGTCATGTCCCGAAGCACTAGCTAGCTAATCTGTCAATTTAACAAATCAAGAACTGGTAATTAAAGCTTATTATTTAGGGCAATAAAAGACTCTACACCTAAGTGGTTAAAACTGCTTCTGGGGACTAGGACTGAAGAAATAGGAAAATAGACTAGAAGACTTGCTTATCATTAAACAGCCTTTAATAGTATTTTACAACTATGCTCATGTGTTACTCTGATTTTTTTTAGGGATTCCTGGACCAGATGGATAACAAGTGAAAAGTGCAGTACCTATCTACACACTAGTCTGGTGCTCTGGTTAGTGGGACTAAGTCAACAGAGCCCCTTACAAAACGATGCTTCGTGAAGGTGTGTTGCCATGCAGTGTGTTTCCTCAAACGTTTACAAAGTCCATGTGCATAAAGAGTTAAAAATGATCTTATAGCCACAGTTTGCAATCACTAGGGAAATCAGAAGAAAGCAACTTAACCGTCTAAGATCAGTGCTCAAGCAAGTAGTGAATTAGACACTAGTGTAATGCTATTATTCAGTTTTGCTAGAACTAAAATGTGACAGATATGAGAAGTTGGAGGAACAAGAGCAGAATAAAGAAGTTTAATAATTAGTTGAACACTGCAGTGTAAGGTGGTGAGGGGAAAAACCAACAACTCCTACAAATTTATTTTCTCCTCCTTCTTAAGAACAGATCATGTCAGATAAACAAAGGCTCAAATCAACGCCCATATGACCAACTCACAGAAGGACTGAACGTGAATTACAGTCTCTCATCTCCAGCTTTTAGTGACACCTCCATATGGTTTATCCTTTAGTGAGACCATGGAGTTCTGTTAATGAGCTTACAAGGGTTGGCTGGTTAGTTGGCAAGAGTTACCTGCCATTAGCTCTTTAGAGTTTTGTAAATCAAATTACAGTTTCTGAGAGACCCCTCCTCCCTTCACCCCAAAACGTGAGTCATTCTCTCATTAGTGGCCTGCTTTCAGCAATCCGTAATTACAGATTGTGTCTCTGTTAATCGCTTGACAAACTATAATTCTTTGCCAACAAGTTTACTGAATTTAGTTTATTTTGAAATCATGTCAAATAAATCTGATGTAAAAGTTTAAATTTGATTGCCTACTTCAGTCTTCCAGATATGTAACCTGAATTTTAACTTTTGTTCCTTTCTTTAAAAGGAAGCCAATATAACTTGCATTTCACAAATAATTTCATTCTGGGAACATAGCTTTTGAGGCATTCTTAGGTGCACACTCCTGCACACCAGTACACAGCAGTGTTTTCCTGGCTAAGAGAGCATTGGACAAAATTCTGCCCATAGTTGCCTTACTGTGATTTCAATTTCATAATTTACATGTTTCTCAAATCTCATGCCCCATCCCCTATACCTAAGAGTTGGGGGTCGAGGAGCGGGTAGTGGAATAAAGAATACAGTGTGCTACAAAAAAAAAAAAAATGCCTTTCAGTAAGCTTGGCAGCACCTTCAATTTTTCCAGGCAGGCCTTTATTTCAAACAAAAGACCAGAAATTATGGCTGTCTGAAAACCTAAGAATAAGAGTAATAGGATGTATGCTCCAGCTTTGTAAATAAGAAGAGCACTATGTAGTACATAAGCAACTGTACTCACAAAGCCCTGGCCTATTTGCTATGCTGGAGTCTCTATGACATCATATGATTCCAACACCTAATTTGCCTCCTACCCCACCCATATATGGTAACTGCTTGAATGCTAAACAGTGAATCTAAATTAAGCACATGTGCTAACTTTGCAAAGAAGCTATCAAGGTTCTAGTATGTATTTTAGTAGGGAACTAGATACCCATTTAATCCCTCTAGTTTTAGTCAAGGTTGTCAGTCTTGGAACCTTACCTACTTCTTCTTCTTTTTTTTTTTTTTTTTTTTTTTGGTATTGTTTTTCTCAGAGCATTTTAATACTTAAGACACTGATCCCTCCAATGATAAAATCCCATAGGGCATTTTCATTGTGAAGAAGAAAATGAATGACTATGCCTTTATTTCCTTTCACTAAAGAGTATTCAGTTTGCAATTTCCTGTTCAGATCGAAAACGTAGCTATAACTGGTTGCTCCACAAAATAGGTGGAAGGAAATCTGAAAAGTATGAATGACTCTCCTGAAAAGGGGAATTAAATAAACTATACATTGCAAACAAATGCATTAGTAACTTAACATTGTTTTAGTTTTTGTGCATTGGTCAAACTTGTTTTTCATACTCAAGTGTGAAATGAGCAAAATTGATGAGTGTGACAAACACTTGAACCCATATTACTTATTACTTTTATCAAGCAATTTAAATTCTATGAAAAGAACTGAGGCAAATAAAATTTGAAAATATTAAACATCTCACCCTGATTGGTGTGGCTCAGTTGGTTGAGCATCATCCTTCAAAGTGAAAGATCACAGGTTCAATTCCCTCTCAGGGCACATGCCTGGGTTGTGGTTTTGGTCCCTGTTGAGGGCATGTATAAAAGGCAACTGATCAATGTTTCTCTCTCACATCCATGTTTTCCTTTATTTCTCCCTCTTTTACCTTCCCTCTAAAAATAAATAAATAAAAATCATTTTTAAAAAAAGAAAAGAAAAGATTAAACATTTCCAGTGAGCCAGACCTTTTGTGAAGTGTGGAGGAGATAAGGATTAATAAAGTGAACACATGAAGACATTTTGCATGTGGTATGTATGGAACTGCCAAGGGAGGAGTGACAATTAATTGAGATGTCACAGAAAAGATGGCCTGTAGACTAAAGAATGAGGGGAAGAACAGAAAGGGGAACCCGCAACATAGTTACCAACTCAGCGCTCTTTCTGAAAAGTCTAAGCATGCCTGCCGAGTGGGGGAGGTCAAAGATATAGATAGGCAATACGGGAGGCCTGGACCATATATAAACCAATTGCTCAAGTTTAGTTCCTACATATCCTATACTCTTCCCCTCTTTCTGGATTGGTAAGAACCTTCCATCATTCACGGCCTTTCCTCAAAGCCAGTGGCCAACCCCATTAAGAAGGTGGCTCCTGTGATTTAGTCAGAGTATTTGAGAAATCTTTCCCTTAAAATAGACTCGCATGAGAGCTGGTACTCCTGATAAGTGCAAGAGGTGCCATTTCAGTGAGAAGTTAGAGCCTTAACACTGGTTGTCAGTGTGTGTTTGTTCCACCTTCCTGCGTCTTCTCATCCTACTCTCTAATCCACTGCCTCCAGAAACAAATCCAGGTGTTTCCTAACTCTTTGAATCATCTCCTGTAGTAGTTTATTCCACATGTCTATTGCTCTGCGTGTGAAATAATTTCATCCAGTTTCTTTTCTTTTCTTTTTTTGTCACTGCATCCAAATTAGCCAGAGGTAGAATCCCTATCTATGGGTAACACTTTTAAAAACAACAACTCCGGGGCTAAGGGAAGCCAAGGAATGTGGTAGCACATGAGCAGAACAAGGAGAAAAGAACAACAAGCAATTGGGACTTGATGACATTAGTTGAAGAGGAAAGAGAATTTCAGGAATACCTAGCAGGGGTTTCAGAAGCGGCTTTGCTCAAGTTCTTACTCTATTTTGCATTTCCCCAGGGTGTCAATTTTACGAAACAAAGTGACGGGATGATTTCTATCACTTGAGAAGCTGTGTTAAAAAAATGTGATGCACTGGCAACAGCAAAAATTGTTATGGTAGGAATCAAATTGGTGCTTCCTTGCTGGAAATGAACGAAGCGCTGCGCCTGCCAGATTATTTCTGAACTCTGCTTTTCAAACTTTAATTTGAGAAGGTGGGAGGAGGTTTAATGGAAATCTAAATCACTGTTAGAAGAGGTCTATATTTTAGACTTTGATTTCAGAGTTGTCTCTGTGTTCAGGAGAAAATTATTCTTTATACTTAGAAAGTGAAAGCACTGTCAGTTCTAAATCTATTAATGAGAGAGAAAGGGGGGAAAAAGAAGGGAAAGAAAAGGAGTGCATTGTGTACCAAATGAATAGATTCTGTAACTAGTAAATAAAACTGTTATTTCTAAGCCTATGTACAGACTCCTCAACACATTATGGCATAAAAATCTTAAGTGATTTACCTTTTAAAATTACCAAAACTTTGCTTTTGTAATCAGCTTCTGCTGATAACATTCTCACCACAAGGTTGGTATTTACTAACAAACACATCATTCATATGCTTTGATTAAGGAAACTCTTGCTAAAATGATTGTCATTGTCATTTTTATCTACTGTTCTCTCGTTCAGGGAGTGAGGATAACCATGCAGCAGAGATGATGGTAACTATTGGACTCATTTTTCACATAGAATATTAAAAGAATGTTTAGATAGCAGTTTATGAAAATTATAATCATTAGGACAGCAATTACAACTGATCTGCTGAACCTTAGTTAAGAATGAGGCACTGTGCTCAGTATGGTATATACATTGTCTCATTAGACTCTTTCAGTGCCTCTAGGTATGATGCCATTTTAATTATCCTCATTTTACAAATAAAAAAAAAACTAAGGCACAAAGTAA
This sequence comes from Mormoops blainvillei, assembly GCA_004026545.1. NCBI lineage: Eukaryota > Metazoa > Chordata > Mammalia > Chiroptera > Mormoopidae > Mormoops > Mormoops blainvillei. Next base: position 15,742 of record PVJD01014202.1, on the reverse strand, counting down.
AATAGCTAATAAGTTGCAAAACTGGCATTCCAACCCAAGTCCATCTGTATCTAAAGCTTAAATTTGTAGTTATTTTAAGATGTGTTGAAGGTATATTACAATGATATTATTTCAGAGATAATGCTTATTATACCAGTAATTGAATCTGGCTCGTAACTTTCTTAAAATGTTCCTTTGAGGCTGAAATTTTCTATACTTGGTGTCCATCCAACTGTGCGGTGGCAGGAGGCAAAGAAAATACAGCAAGTTCTGATAGAGACAGGAACAGATTTTGGGATTCTGTTTGGATTTTGAGACAGGCTGGAGCCTGGACCAGAATCCAAAACCTGTTGAAACAGAGTTGTCTCTTCATAATGGCAATGAAGTAAGAATTTCCATAGAAACTTAACTCAAGCACAAAACTTGACCTAGAACTAAGTAACTAAATAGACACAATTTATGCCTATCTTTTTATTCACATTGGGATTTAGATGATGTTCTTGATTGGTATGGTTTTCTCCATCCTGTGAGCAGTGAGCTAGAGCTCAAATCCTAGAGCAAGAATGAGCATTTACTCTCCAACTAGTGATGGGCTCTCACTCTGTGTTTTACTCCCACATTACAGAAGGTCGCCGTGTTCTAGTCAATGCTGGTGTCAGCTGTGTCCACAGTGCAGTCTAAGTATGGCGTCATATGAGCTCTCTACAGAGGCTCTCCCTGCAGTTCCCTGTCCCCAGCTGTTGCCATACTTTTGTCCACAGCCTGGCCTAAATTAGGCTGGAACACTAAGAACAGAGTGATGGGGAAGCCCTGTGTCAGGTCTTTTTTATGGGATAAAGGAGACAAACAAAATCTCAAGCCCTCACATATGTTTCCTGCTCTAAAGAGTTATGTTAAAGGTACCTGCATCATGTTCTAATCTCAGCACTGTCTACCTGTTTTGCTAACTTACTCTCTTGCTTGTCACTGCTGTTCCTCGGGTGTGATTGCACTATTCGCTTATCAATCTATATTGTGTTCTTTTGTTTCCAAGTCAGCCTCCCCCACTCAGCACTGATATTTCTGATTCATGACTTGTTCAATTTGATATTTCAAGTGCACAACAGGGAGCAGGTGCTTATTAAATGTTGTTTACTAAATGTGGCATGTAATCAATAGAAAACTTCTTTTTTAAACGTGCTAACATTTTCTTAGAGATATTTCACAAAAAAAATAAAATAAACCAATCCTTTTCTGCATGTGCTCAAATAAGAAACTCATAATTAAAATGGTATGAGTATGTGTACATATACATGAACATAATTTATTAAAAGTGGAAAATATAATCCATAAATGTAATTCAACAGTGTTCATTGTTTCATCAAATATTTATTAATCATCTACTATGGACAAGCTCCTGTTTGGGGATTGAGGAGAAAAGTGAGACAAAGATACCCACCTTCAGAGAACTTATATTTGGGCAAGGGAGTTAGAGAATTAAAATAAAAATGAGAAATAACTAAATTAGATTGTATGCAAGGCGATGAATGCTATAGAAAAAAAAAAGTAAGAATGGGCACTTGGGAAAGCCAAGAAAGGACAATGTATGTGCGCGGAGGGGTCAAAGTAAGTCGTACTAAGCAATGACTTCAAGGTGGGGGGTAGGAGGGAATTAACCAACAAGATATCTGAGGAAAAAACATGCCAAGCAGAGGGGAGGCTTTAGGTACAGTAGTGTCTGTCAGGGCCTTATGATGACGGAGCTGAGTGCTAAGGGAGAATAGCTGGATGGCAGGACCTAGGACCAAGAGATGAAGGAAGTCAGATCATTTAGAGCCTGGTAGGCAATTCAAAGACTTTGCTTTTTAACCTGAGGGAAATGAAGAGTCAATGGAAAGTTCGAATGATGTGATGTGGGTTACTTACAGATAACTCGGTGTGTGCTGTGTTAAGAACAGACAGATGGAGATGGGCTGGAAGTAAGGAAGGCGATTAGGAGAGAAAAGATGATAGCTTGGTGCTGAGGCTGGTGCCAATGATGGTGAAGAAAATGGAGGGATTCTAAATATATTTCAGAAGTTTATTCTTAGATTGGTGGGCCTTGTACAATGAAAAGATCTCTATAACCTATATATCACCAAAATTTATGAGCTTTGACTTAAAACTCATTGCTAAGAGAAAACAATTAAAATGGAAGATGTTTCTTTAATAAATAGATATTTATTGTATTGGAACCTAAAACTACATCCTCAAACAAAATAGCCTTAGGATTTGGGGAAAACATATGTGTATATTACCTGCATATATATGTATACATATATATTTGTGTACACACACATACACAAGTGTTTACACACATATACATTCATATACATACATAATATACATAGACATAGATATATATCAACAAGTAGCAACAATCAAATAAAATAATCCACATGTGAAAATTGCTTTATAATTCCTCAGATTCGTGAGTGCCTCTTTGTTCAGCGGAATTGATGAAACAAAAACTCTGAACTCCTTAGCACGAACAAGGTGATTTTTCATGACAATAAATATTGCCTCACCTGGGAAGAAGCACAAAGCTCATTCCTGAGGGTCTCAGAACAAGACAAGGCAGTTGTGACAGGAGATGGCAAAAACACCCCAAGGTAGCCAACCAGGGAGAAGCAGAGAAGCAGGGACTGCCAGCCCAGAACTATATTCGGGAGTGTCTGGCCAGGTTTGGCAGCTGGGGTGGGAAGATGAGCCTCACCTACCTGACAGTCTACCATAAGGCCATCTAGGGAGGTACAGTAGCCAAGACACGCTATCAGAATATGATTTGCTTCAAAAACTTCCTTGGCTGGAGAGACCTGGGCTAACCTCCATGGTTAACACAGAGCTGCACTCTGAAACCAGGCAGAAATTGAGTGTTTCACAAATTTGTGGTCGTTTGACTATTAAAATCCCTAGTCATGGATAATAATGCAAAGCTCCTTGGAGGGCAAAATGAAAAGCTATCAGAATAATATTTGCTTTCATCTGCTCAGATATAATGCCGAAAGCACCCGCTTGTTTGTGGTTTCTTCCTGGGGAGCGTTCTGAATCCCATCAATTTCACTTCCAAGGAGAGCACAGCGAGCAGTGCTGAGGTGGAGGAAAAAGCCCAAATTTCTCTTGTCTGATTTAAAAACTGTACCCCACAGTGAGCTTCTCTGTTTGTTAAAATCTCTAATTGGTGTTTTCTCAACTTGCTGCTTGGCTGGTTTCTTTTTATTGATTTCATTTTGGGTTTGCAAGGCTGTATTTGGAGCCTTTTCCAGAGTTTGTTTGGAAGCTCATTTTTAATTTTAATGAAAATGCATTTTTAAAAATGTATATTACACCACCCTGCCGATTTTGTTCAAATAAACCTGCTTCTGTTTTCAGTGATTTCCAACCATTTTAGTGCCCTTAGTCTCACTCACTAAAGGGACCCCTGTGCTATTCCTGGCAAAGTAACAAAATCAAGTAGAAAAATGAATGTTCTTCACTGCTTTTGAAGGCTCTTACGCAACAAAGGAAAAAGATTCATTCAGGAGATTGCCTTGGGGAATAATGCATCCGAATTCAAAAAGGAAACGGTGCCACCACCCCAATTTCAGTTCTAAACAGTTTGTTACCCAAACAGAATTCTTTCATTATTTTGAAAAACCCAGATCCAAAGCAATCAGCTGAGGAAGATATTTAAAAGTCCGTGATATTAGATTTAGACTTAAAATAGTATGTACTCATACTATAAATTTGGTAACTGGGAAAATTTCAAAATAACATGTTCCATATTTATGTTTACCGAGCCTTAAGGAGAGAGTTTAAACCCAATGAGATAGGGTGGTTCAATTGGTTGGAGCATCATCCTGTACACCAAAAGGTTGTAGATTCGATTCCTGGGCAGGGTTCATACCTAGGTTGTGGGTTTGATTCCCAGTGAGGGTGTGTATAGCGGGCAACTGATTCATGTTTCTTTTTCACATAGATGTTTCTCTCTCCCTCTCTCTTTCTCCCTTCCTTTCTCTCTAAAATTTATAAAAACAAACAAACATATCCTCAGGTGAGTATTAAAAAATAATAAAAATAAATTAAAAACACCAAACCCAGTGAGGTAGAATCTATATCAGCATGTTTGAGATAACAGAACCAAGGGTCCATTTAAAAACATGATCAAGAACTCTAGGATTTACCCCCAATTCTGCCATTTTTTCACCTCAAATTTACCTGTCACAGGAATCCACATTTTGTCAGGTGTTCAAGCTGAACGCTATGGAATTAGCCTCCTCCACTCTTTCATCTCTTCCATCTGTCAAGTGGTTCTGAGTCCTGAACATTCTATTTGAAATATCTCTGAGCTGTCACTTCATCTCTCTCACACCATCACCACCTCAGAACAGACCCTGACCATCTTTGCCATAGATTATGACAAGGGTTTGTTAACCATCTTTTTCTTCTCTAATCTATCTTTAATGCTGCTATTATTGTCTTTCTAAAACAAAATCTGATAATATTTCTCTCTTGGCTTGAAAAAAGCTTAACAGTAAAAGAGAGATAATACTCTTCACTGTAACTAAATCAGGTTTAAATTCCCTAGCAAAACTCCTCTTTCATGAGCTCACCCTACCCTACTCTCAGGCTTCTTTGTCTTAAAGCTTTTTTCCTGTGAGCTGTTTCCCAGCTACATGGAAAGGGCATTGGGCCGCAGAGCACCCACTGCCTTTCATGCCTCTGTGAGATCTTTATACTTGCAGTTCTCTTTTTGGAATGCATTATGATGTATTAATAGCGAGGAAAAAAATGGCCTTGGAACAAAATATGAACAAGAATTTCCAGTCTACCATTTACTAGTTGGTAATAGCCCTGCATGAGTCTGAGCCTTAATTTCTTTAGCTGTAAAATGGAGACAATACCATCCACTTATAGGAATACTGAGAGGAATTCAGAGACATAATTTATGTGAACTCACCTGATAGAATTGCCTGACTGTATGAGGCATTTATATAGTGTCACTTCCTTTTATAGGCATATATACAAACTTTGTATATATTACATATTTTTACATATTACATATTTTTACATATTACAAACTTTGAATTAAATGAAACCAGAAAAAATGAAAAAAAGGAAAAAGAAAAGGAAATTATAATCATAAGTAAAACCGAGTAGCTTATAGGAGCCAACGATAAGAACGAAGTTGAAGTTGGGCCCTGGCTGGTGTGGCTCAGTCGGTTGGAACATCATCCTGCAGACTGAAAGGTTGAATTCCTGGTCAGGACACATACCCAAGTTGCAGGTTTCATCCCCAGTTGGGGTCAGGGTGTGTACAAGAAAGCAACCAATCTCTCTCTCTCTCTTCTCTCTCGTTCTCTCTCTCTCTCTCAGCAATGAGAAAAATGTTCTCAGCTTAGGAAAAAAATGAATACATGGAGTCAGGCCCCCTTTTTTTTGACTTCACATTTTGTTTCCTGAGCCCCACTATTTAACATTCTCTTTTGCTGTGTGCTGGTTACTTCTGTGGTTCAGTCTAAAGGGCAAGGGATGGCTTACTTCAACACTCAGATTTTACACGCTTCATTCTAGACACTTAAGAAAATCCCGAGTTAAAATTCTGGAGAGCTCTTTTTGTCCGTCATGAATGAGTTGGTTCCCGAAAGAGCAGCACCTGCTGTCCTGAAGTAGGAGGCCTGGGGAAGTGACCTTTTTTAGAAAACATTGCTGGCAGGTGGTACCATGGGAGCATTGTACATCTGTAAATGTTCTTTTTCTCTCCTTTTCCCACCCAATTCTCTATTTTATTCTGTGTCTTTAATGTCAAGCTCAAATAGTCTCCTTGGGGATGTTTTGTCCAGTTCCCTCCAATGCCCACCAGACTCCTGATGTCACCACTGAACCTCACATCACCTTTCAGAACACTGATATAGAGAAAGTCACTCCACAAAATGATGGCAGTCTCACACTTGCGACAATGAGCACCTTTAAGTCAAATATGTCACTTACATCCTTCTTTCCCAAGCACCTGGATATTCCTTTGTTTTTAGTCATTCTCCATTCACACTTAGTGAATTGCTGCATCAGTATTTTGGAAGTGTGCAAATGGTAGTTCTTTTGCCTCTTTTCAAACAGCTACATCTTCACTTTGTTTTGGTTTTTTTTTTAATTACTGTTGACATTTGTTATTGTGGTAGTTTCAGGTGTACAGCATAGTGGTTAGACATTTATATAACATATTAAGTGATCACCCCAATAAGTCCAGTTCCCACTTGGTACCATTCGTAGTTATTACAATATTATTTGCTATATTTTCTGTGCTGTCTTTTACACCCCCAAGGCTTTTCTGTGACCATCAATTTGTACTTCTTAACCCCTTCACCTTTTTTACCCAAAACCCAATTCCCCTTCCCTCTGGCAACTACCAAAATGTTTTCTATATCTATGAGTTTGTTTCTGTTTTGTTTATTTATTTTGTTTTATTAGACTTCACAGATAAATGAAATAATGTGCCATTTGTCTTTTTGTTTGACATGTTTCGCTTAGGAAAAAAGCTTCTATTTCATCCCTGTTGTTGCAATTGTAAGATCTCATACTTTTCAGTGTCAGGGTAATATTCCATTTTGTGTATGTACTGCATCTTCTTACTTCACATCTGTCTTTGGACACAGACTGGTTCCATACTTGGCTATTGAAAATAATGCTGCAATGATCATAGACATGCAAATATCTTTTCAAATTAGTGTTTTAGATTTATTCGGATAAATAACCAGAAGTAGGATTCCTGACTCATCTTATAGTTCTACTTTTAGTTTTTTGAGGAACCTCCAAATTGCTTTCCACAGTGACTGCACCCATTTGCATTCCCACCAACACTGCATGAGGGCTCCCCTTTCTCCACAACCTCACCAGCGCTTGTTGTGTGTTAATCTATTGATGATGGCCATTCTGATGGGTATGAGGTGGTATCTAGTGGTTTTAATGTGCATTTCCTGATGATTAATGATGTTGAACATCTTTTCATATGTCCATTGGTCATTTGTATGTCCTCTTTGGGGAAATGTCTTTTCTGGTACTCTGCCCATTTTTTGATCAGATTGTTTGGTTTCTTTTTTGGTGTTAAGTTGTATGAGGTCTTTACATATTTTGATAATTAACCCTTTATAGAGTGTATCATTAGTGAGTGTCTTCTCTCATTCCATAGGTTATTTTTTTGCTTTGTTGTTGGGTTCCTTTGCTGTGCAAAAGCCTTTTAGTTTGATATAGCCCGGTTTCTTTTGTTTTCCTTGCCTAAGGAGACATATATAAAAAAAAACAACAAAAAACAAAACAAAAACTACTAAGAGTGATGTCAAAGAGTTTATTATCTATGTTTTCTTTTAAGGAATTTTATGGTTTTGGGACTTATATTTGTTTTTTAATCCACTTTGAGTTTATGCTTTTATATAGTGTAACAAGGCAGTCTATTTCATTTATTTGCATATATCCATCCAATTTTTCTCATAACCATTTTTTAAGTAGACTGTCTTTACCCATTGTATAAGCTTGCTTCCTTTGTCATAGATTAATTGAACATATAAGTGTTGTTTATTTCTAGGACCTTTATTCTGTTCATTGATCTATGTGTCTGTTTTTATACCAGTACCATGCTGTTTCAATTATTATAGCTTTGTAGTATAATTTAATATCAGGTAGCATGATTTCTCCAACTTTGTTTTTCTTTCTCAATATCATTGTGGCTACTTAGGGTCTTTTGTGGTTCCACATAAATTTTAGGATTATCATCGTAGTTCTGTGAAAAAGGCCATTGGTATTTTGACAGAGATTTCATTGAATCTATAGATTGCTTTGGGAAGTATAGACATTTAAAAAAGTTAATTCTTCCTATCTGTGAGTACAGTCCATGCATCCCTTTATTTGCATTTTCTTTAATTTCTTTCTTTATGTCTTATAATTTTCCAAGTATAGCTCTTTTACCTCATTGGATAAATTTATTCTCAGGTATTTTATTTTTAATGCAATTGTAAATAGGATGGTTTTCTTAATTTCTCTTTCTGATGGTTATTGATTTATTAAAAATGCAACCAATTCCTGGACATGAATTTTGTTTCCTGATACTTTACTAAATTCATTTATCAGTTCTAATATTTTTGAGGGAGAGACTTTAGGATTCTCTCTGTATAGTATTATTTCATCTGCAAATAATGACAGTTTTGCTGCTTTTTTTTCCAATTTGAATGCATTCTGTTTTATTTTTTGTCTGATTGTTGTGTTTAGGACTACCAATGCTTTGCTGAAAAGAGTGATGAAAATGGACATCCTTGTCTTTTTCCTTAAGGATCTTAAGGAAAAGACTTTTAGCTTTCACCCATTGAGTATAATGTTGGCTGTGAGTTTATCATATGTAACCTTTATAATGTTGAGGCATGTTTCCCCTATCCATAATTTATTGAGAGTTTTTATCATAAGTGAGTGCTAGATTTTTTCAAAAGCTTCTTCTGCATCTATTGATAAGGTTATGATTTTTATTTTCATTTTGGTTTATTTGATGAATTAAGCTTATCGATTTGCAGATATTGAACTGAACTTGATCCCAGGAATAAATCCCACTTGATCATGGCATATTATTTTTTAAGTATTGCTGAATTTTGTTTGCTCATATTTTGTTGAGGATTTTTACATCTATGTTCATCAAAGATATTGCCTATAATTTTCTTTTTTTGTAGTGTCTTTATCTGGTTTTGGAATTAGGGTAATAATAATAAGAGCCTGGAAGTCTTCCCTCCTCTTGAAATGTTTTGGAATAATTTGAGAAGAATAGGTGTTAATTCTTCTTTGAATGATTGGTAAAATTCACCCATCAAACCATCCAGTCCATGGTTTTTGTTTGCTGTAAGTTTTTTTTTTTTTATTACTGTTTCAATTTCATTAGTAGAATTGGTCTAATCAGGTTTTCTGCTTCTTCCTGATTCAGTTTTGGAATTGTATGTTTCTAGGAGTTTGTCCATGTTTTTTCATGTTGTCCAATTCATTGGCATATAACTGTTTATAGTATTTTCCTAAAATCCTTATGTTTCTATGGTGACAGTTGTCACATCTCCCCTTTCATTTCTGATTTTATGTATCTGGACTCCACCTCTTTTTTTACTGATGAGTTCAGTTAGAGCTTTATCTTTTTTTTATCTTTTCAAAAACCAGCTCTTTTATTCATTAATATTTTGTATTTTTTTAGATTCTATTTTATTTATTTTTACTCTGATCTTTATTATTTTCTTTCTTCTACTCACTTTGGGCTTTATTTGTTTTCCTTTTTCTGGCTCCTTTAGGTGTAAGATTAGATTGTTTATTTGAGATTTTTCTAATTTCTTGAAGTAGATCTGTATTGCTATGAATTTCCCTTTTAGACCTGCTTTGGTTGTGTCCCAAAGTTATTATGTTGTTGTATTTTCATTTGTGTCAGGGTATATTTTTATTTCCTCCTTGATCTTACTGGTAACCCATTTGTTCTTTAGTAGCATGTCATTTTGACTTCATGTATTTGTGTGTTTTTTTAGTTTTCTTCTTGTAATTGATTTCTACTTTCATATTATTGTGATTAAAGATGATGCCTGATATGATTTTAATCTTAAATTTATTGAGACTAGTTTTGTGTTCTAAATGTAGTCTTCCCTTAAAAATGTTCCAGAAGCACTTGATAAGAAGGTCTTCTGACCTTGGCAGAGTTGCCTAGCGGAGTAGGTATCCTGTGGGTTCAGTGGCATGGTCTCCCTGGTCACTGGAGTCAGGTGCTCCAGTAGTGTCCTGTGTGTTGATTGTGTGTGCCCTTCTGTTGTGGTTGAGCCTTGGTAGCCATTGGCAAGATAGCGGTCCTATTGACCCTCAGTCTGTCAGGCTGTGAAAACTGGGCCTGACTAAAGCAACAAGCTTTTATGCAGAGACTGATCCCATGGAGAAGATTCACTTTAGTGAGGCTTTGGTGACTGCCAAGTTCACCTTTTGTATGTATGATTTGTGGAGCTAATTGGGTGGTGTTCTGTTGTGGCATAAAGCCAGCCACTGGGTGTGCTGATTTGGGGGCCTCTTTCGAGGGGCTCCAATGCAGGCCAAGGTCAACCATGGCCTGTGCCTGGCCTGGGCCACCTGGTAGGAAGTACAAAGTGATCTACTATTGGTAACTGCCTGTGCTGGGCTTGGAGGCACACAGGAGAGGTTGTGTTGTCAACTGAAGTCTGCTGCCACTAATACCAGGCTTGGGGTTGCTTATCAAGAGGTACCAGGAATGCGAAGGCCAGCCACTGCTTGTTTAAGATTTGTGGTTCTTTGAGAGATTTTAGGAAAGTTTCTTGTATGAACTGAGGCTGATTGCTTGTAAGGAATAGCCATTGAAAAAGGTTCAAGCCATGAGTTGGGTGGGTTAGGGTGCGGTCTCAGGGAATCATCAAGATGGGGTGAATAGAGTTAGGTTGACAGAGACTCAGATTTGGCATCTGCCTTCATGTACAGGCATGGGGGGTGCTCTACAAAGGAACAGTTGTGAATGTTAGTACTTCTGTCCTAGAGAGAACTGCTGCCAATTCAGTTCCTACTTAAACGTATCTGGTGCTTTTTGAGCTGCTGCCCCTTGATTGGAGCTTAGGGAACATGTTTGTGAATAAGTGTGACTTCGCATAGGTCCTTTCAGAGGATGCCAGGGTCTACCATAGTCTGACATCTCAACCAAATGGAATCCCACCTGATTTTCACAGCCAGATGTTGTGGGGAATCCTATTCCAGGTGCTGGTGCTCTGAGCTGTAGAACCCAGTGTGGGTCTGAGACCACTCGCTCCTGGGAAGGTACCCCTGCAGCCAAGATACTCCTCTAGATTCTTAACCACCTGATGTGGGTATGAAACCACCTTGTTTCACATCTCTGCCCCACCTGCTGGTCTTGATGTGGCTTCTTTTTTATATCCTTAGTTATAGGAGTTCTGTTCAGCTTATTTCCTAGTGGTTCTCAAGGTGTTTTGTAATTTAGCTGTAATTTTGATGTGGTTGTGGGAGGAGGTAAGCACAGTGTTTACCTTCTCCACCATCTTGACCAGAAGTCACCCTTTGTCTTTAAAGTCAAGATGAGGAGGTTATGGTGTTTCCATAGTGATACTGATCAAATGCTGCTTAGGAAAAAAAAAATGGACTTATAAAATAAAAATTCAATCGATTTTTTCAAAACTACTTTTTTATCTCCTCCTTGTCTTATTCAAGAATAACACTATTATCATTTCACCACTGAAGCTTAAAACCTTGTAGTTTATTTGATTAGAGGGTTTTCTTTTTATCATTCCATATATCCATTGATCATGTTCCATCAAATTAATCCTTAAAAATGCTGCTCATTTTCAATGTTTTCTTTTATTTACCGCATCAACAGTCATTCATCGTATCCTTCATTATGTATAGTACAAGTCTAGGCTGTAGGAATACAAAGGGATAGCAAATCCTGGGGGGCTTAAATATGTTTGTTTTGTTAGAAATCTCACTATGAGGTGGCATATGCTTAGGCTGAGCCTTTACTTTTTTCCACAGGAATGCTTCAACAGCTGCCTTTCTCATCCTGTCTTCTATTATGCACATAGCCAGACAATTCCTCCTTCCACAGCACATTGCTCACCTCGAAAAATCTTCAGAGATTCCCAAGTTTCTATCTTATCAAGCCTTAACTCTTGTACCTGGTATTCCAGGTCCATTATAATCTTCTAGTCCACCTGTTTCTCTTTTTTAACACATTTTTCCCCACTGCTTGGTATTGGTCTTTCCCTTTTTTCAAAATATGTCACCCCACTTACTTACTCTAGCTTTCTTTCATGTCCTTTGGTTGTGGTCACTGATCACATTATTTTTATCTGTGATGCTCTGCTGGCTCCCCTAGCCTCTCTCTCTACTGCCTCTGGTCTCCTTTCTCCAGGGCACTTTCCTGAACAATTTTCATTGTCTTCCTACATTCTGACATTATGTTAAAATTCCATAATATAATATTTAGCACTTGATTGATCACTGCTCTGTATCACTCAAGAATTATTTCCAACAAGTGCTGGCAAGGATGTGGAGAAAGGGGAACGCTTGTGCACTATTGGTGGGAATGCAGACTGGCGCAACCGCTGTGGAAAGCAGTATGGAGTTACCTCAAACAATTAAAAATAGAATTGCCTTATGACCCAATGATTCCACTTCTGGGAATTTACCCAAAAACCTGAAGCACTAATTCAAAAATATATACAAGTATGCAGCCCTATGTTTATTGCACCACTATTTATGATAGCCAAGATTTGGAAGCAGCCCGTGTGCTCATCAGTAGATGAGTGGATAAAAAAAGCTATGGTACATTTACTGATGGAATACTACTAGACCATAAAAAAGAAGGAAACCTTACCCTTTTTGACCACATGAATGGCCCTGGAGAAAATTATGTTAAACGAAATAAGCCAGTCAGGCAAAGACAAGTACCGTATGATTTCACTCATATGTGGAATCTAATGAACAAACTGAACTAACAAGCAAAATAGAGACAGACTCATAGAAAGGAAGCAGGCTGACCGCTCTGGGGTTGGAGGGATCGAGCAAAAAGGAAAAAGGACTCATGGACATGGACAACAGTGTGGTGATTGTGGAGGTCAGGGTGGTGGTTGGAGGTGGAAGAAGGTATGGGGGGATAAATGATAATGGAAAAAGTAACAATGAATTGTAGTTATGGTTATATGAACAAAATTTAATTTAATTTAATTTTAAAAAGAATTATTTCTTTTTTAACTATACCTAAATAACTAGTCCCTTGGTCAAAAGGAACAAGACTTATACACTGTTCTCCCTTGTATGCTCAGCTATCTCTATTACTGTGTGGTGAGTGCCTGTAGGCTGATAGATTATAGCCCCAAAGCCTGACTTCTGTGGATTAAACTTCGATTTAATTTTTCAAATTGTATTTCCATAACATGATGTGAAATCTGGTCAAAGAACATCTCAAAAGAATAAGGTGAACCAAGTTCAGTATTTAGTCTCTTGATTCTTTTTTAGATTGTCCTGATATATTGTTGAAAAGTTAAGAGGATTTCTCCTGTCCCACAAGTATAGTTACCACTATCTTGTCATTGAAATTTTTATCTACTACTCTTGAATTTCTTTCATATACATTTTTAGTTCTCTTTATATATATGTGTTAGCTGATCTCAGGGATGAAGATGGTTTTCATTTTTTTTTCTTTTTTATAAGCCTACTAAATAGACTTTCTCAAGTTGTGAAAGTAATCTCTGCTTATTTTAACTAGTGTGTATTTATACATACCCCCACACACACATATACATACATGTTTAATCTCCCTCATCTCTCCCTTTAAGGCTACCTCTTTTTCTCTCAATAAAAGTGGAAATAGTTCTGATTCCTTCCACACTTATCTCTACACTCATATGAATGTATGCAAATATTTATACATATATGCATATGTATATACACACATATATAAGTATATACAGGTAAGAACCTGTACTTTTGATTGACATCCTGCGTTGGAGAGAGTCATTGGAATTTATTTGTAACTAGTCATTCAGAGGCACAGGTGACAGTCTAGGTTTGTGCCTGTCATATGAAGTTGGGTGGGGGCATAGTTTTGTGGGACTGAGCCCTCGACCTGTGAAATCTGGTACTATCTTTAGAAAGAGAATGTCAGAATTGAGTTGAATTGTCAGACAGCTTGCAGCTGTTCACATATTGGAATTGGGTCCAGGAACCTCAAGACTAGATTAAAGTAGTGTGTGTTCATATTTTTGATGTCACAATACCAAACCATTGTTTTAAAGGGGGATTCTAATGGTTTATAACCCCCACAATCTGAATATTCTTTATCTTTAAAATTTTTGGTAAGTTAATAAGCCCTTTCATTCTCCAGTGAAGCTGAACCAAGGGTTTGGCCTCAATAAGCATGTCATATAGTGCATCCCGGGTCCTATCTGCTGCCGCATTCTTGTAATTGGCAACAGACTGAATTTTATTTATTATTTGTGGAGAATTTTGTGATTTAGGACTAATACTCAATACTACTATAGTAGTTCCCTAATGGTGAATTGATGCTCCCAGACTTAAAAATGCAAAAGGGATCATGAAGAAATCACATATTTTAATAAGAATTTTCTTTTCTTTGTTTAAAAAATTCATGCTATTAAGTTTATCTTGAGAGTATTTGGGATTCTCTAACTTTTACCACAAATCCTAGTGAAATCCTTTGCCAACCATGGACATCACATATTGAGGCCAGTAGAGAGAGAAAGTCTCATAGTAACTCAATCTGAATTTGAGAACTAATGAAATTCTCTGACAACCAGTTCCACAAAGGGTTCTTCTCAGTGTGTTCCCATAGAGTTGAAACCCAGTCCACCAAGGTTAGTTATTGCAGCTATATTTCCAACAGTTTTGCCTCAAGAGAGCAAGTCTGGTGTCAGGAACTCCCTGTGCTAATTTCAGGACTGTCAGGTTTCCTAGAAAAAAAAAATTGCATTGCATTTCTTCAAAAATATTGTTTTTTTTTCAAAAAGAAATCAACACATTTAGTTTTCTAAGATGTGTAGGGATTCACCAATTCAAATGTTTGTGGGATCCCCTGATAAAAGATGCTATGTAGGTGGAAAACACTATTACATTGCTAAGAGCACTGAAACAATTGCATGAAAATCTTGTACATACTTTCTATACACATTCTCTAAAAGAGTAAAATAGATATAAAGTATCCTGTTAAAATAATTGCTAATTTTGAAAGTGATCAAAGTGTTTACATTATTCAATTGAGTATAATTGAGGTTATTATAACAAAGAAATAATTTTAATTTATTAATCATTGATAAGTTGAATAAGACATTAAAGTAATAAAGGTAGTTACCTGATTAAAAAGAGTAGATTAAATAAATAACACAAGATGAATCAGCCAGAAATACCTTTTTGGCTTCCAAAAGATAACTTCAAGAAGTAAATAAAATATACTTAAAAAAAAGAAAATGTTAATAGTCCATTTGTAAAGAAGAACAAATTTATTTTCATTTATTTGTTAAAACAAACATCATTGAACAACCTTTATGTGACAGTCCTGGAGGAACTTGCAAGAGTCCAGTGGTAGAAAACAAATTCACAGAAAAAACTATAATAAAATACCACTTGCGAACAAGTATACAAGGTATTGTGGTGGCACAAAGGAGAGTTTCCCAAGTGGGATGACACTCAGCCTGGGTCCTGCTGGGTGGGCAGGTGGATGTCGGCACCGTGACTCTTAGGGGTACTCAGCATACTGCCCAGATGAGTCTCTCTCCCGCATGTTTCATCAGATCAACTATAAAATTCTGTTGGTTTTATTTCCTATAGACTTATTGAAACTGACCCTTTCACTTCATCGCACTACCACTGAAAAACTGTCAGCCTTTTATTGTCTTTCATGTTAACAATAGCAGTAGCATCCTAACTAACTCATCCCTGATTCTAGCATAATCCCCTTCTAATAATTTCTTCACGTCTACATTTATTCACACGAGTGATGGGCACTTCAGTGGCTCCCCATGACCTATAAAGTCAAGTCTCAGCTGCTTCATCTTAATCCTGCCTTCTTTGCAATGTCATCAGTTGTCACTCTTTACCCTGAATCCTGACAGAGGATGAAATTCAAGGAAGAGAATGCTTTCACTTTTTCCATTTCTCCTCTACCAGAAATGGATCCCCTTGCCTAACTAACTTCTATGTTTCCTCTACCCTTCACAAAAACATATTAATAATTTTT
>PVJD01014201.1:0-30192 GCA_004026545.1 Mormoops blainvillei | reverse complement strand
CCACTCTGACAGCTGGGTGGGAGATGGGTTGGTGCTAGGGGGAGAGAGGGCGGGTAGCGGGGGAGAAGGGGCGGGAGGCGGGGGAGGGGGGCTGGGTGACACTGTGTATGTTGGGGGGGGCGGTGAACCTTGCAGGATCCCTTAAAAAGCTGCTGGAAGAGCCCTGGCCGTGGGGCTCAGTAGCTTGGAGCGTCGCCCGACCCACCAAGGCTGCAGGTCCCACTCCAGGCAGGGCGCCGGGAGGAATCTGCCACTGAAGGCGTCAGTGAGCAGAGCGACAAACCCGATTCTCTCCCCTGTCCTGCCTCTCTCTCAAATCAAGACATGCCTTTTTTTTTTTACGACAAACTATTGGAAGAAAGAATGAGGGCTCTGAACCAGCCAAGCGGCCTGGAGCGAGAAGGCACGGGACTAGGGGCGACCCAGGAGACAGAGGAGGGGAGAGGCGGGGTGGGGGACGCTCGGGGCTTCTGTCCACGCGGATAGACACCAAGAAAATGACGTCATCTTTGCAGAGACAGAGCTGTCGGCACTCGGTTTATAAGAACGGCAAGGAAGCCGATCCCCCGGCAGGCGGTTGGGCGCCGGCTGCGAACACCACGTAGTCTTCGGGCCGCTGCTTCTACGGGGCCCGGGCGAGGCCAGGGGGCCGGGGCAGGGCCGCAGAGATCAAGGGCAAACTGCGGAGCCGTCAGGACTTCTGGCAAACCCGCGAGCCTGCGTGGCAGCTCCTGGCGACCCAGCCTGAGAGGGGCGAAAACTCGACAGGGGAGAGGGTGTTTCCTCGCTCAGGAGGCGAAGTCTTCCTCGTATGTCTTCAGTATTACAGAGTCACATGAATAAATGCTTCCTCCTGTCTTTGGGGCCAGCTGCGCCCCCGAAACGAGGTGCTTTCCGAAAGGGAGAACCTGGGGTCCCAAAAGGCTCAGGAAAATGTGCACCCCTTGAACCGGCGAAAAGACCCCGAGGGACCTGAGACCAAACGCGCCCGCAGGTCCCGCCGGGGGCGCACCTGCTGTTTGTCATCTCTGCGCCCGCGTTTCTCAAAGCTCGGCCCTCAAGGGACCGTCCAGCTGGGGGCTAAACAGCCCCTGCAGCGGGAGGAAGTGTGCAAACTCGGGACTGAGAGCTGTGGCAGCTCCCGGGCAGTTTCAACGCTCTGAGGCAGCCCGAAGGGATGGGGGCAAAAGGGGCCGCGGGACCGGTAGGGGCTCCGGGCCGAGCCGGCTGCCTCAGGGCGGGGGCGGGGGCGGGGCAGGCGGGGTCCGCGCGGAGGGAGGGAGCCAGTCCGCGGCGCGAGGAGCGCGGCGGCGGGACGCGCTGCCGTCCGGAGCAGGCACGGGCGCCCCCTAGGGGCCGGCAGGTGTCATCGACCTACGCGGAACCCGTCCTCGCGGCGTCCGAGCCGCCGCGCTCCCCTCTGTCCGACCAACGCTGGGACTGCGACGCACCAAGAAGACACCTCGCTGCGCGCTTTTCAGAAAGGGCGCAACTCACGCAAACGGCTGCAGCCCGCAGAGCAGGGCCAGCGTCGCGGAGGGACCGGGGAGCGGCGTCACTTACGTGGACCGAGAAGGTAGCCGGCGCTGTTCAGGGTCCAGCCCCTCTTTTCCTTCACCTTAAATGGGAGAGAGGGGGTCGGATGGCAGGGACCGCGCCTGGTCCGCGCTGGGGGCCCCCCGAACCCCAAAGGCAGCTCCGCTTGCACCACCCAGCATGGTCCGCGGAGTCACAGACCCGGGCGGCCCCGGGACTCGGACTGCAGACGCGCCGGGCCCGCCAGCTGGCGGTCAGACGAGTGCTGAAGCCACGGGGGGCTTCCATGGCATCCCCCGGGCTCCCGGGCACGCGGGAGGACTTAGAGCGACACCAGCACTTTTGGAAACTGCCAGCAATTCCAGGCGTGCCCCCAAAACGCTGTATTTGACATGACGCTCCGACGAGGACCTGCCCTGCCCGGTGATGTGCAGTGGACCCACCGACCACAGACCCACCCCTTAAGGCCTCAGGTGGTGCCGAGGACGCGCGTGGCTGACCCGGGCTCACCGCGGGAGGGGTCCTCTGTAGATGCAGCCGGGCTCCGGGCGCCGCCGGCTGCGCCCCGGGGGGCGCGAGGCTGGGGGGTGGGAATGCAAGGAGGGGCCTCCCGGCGGGACCCGGCCCCCCGCGCGCCCCGCTTGCTTCCGCTCTGCGCACTGAGCGCCCGGCTCCGCCCAGTCCGCTGCGGGTGCGCTCGCCCCACTCGCTGAGCGGGGCACGGCCGGGGGCGCTGGCCCCCGCCCCGCACTTACCGGTGACCCGAGCCCCGGGGTGGCCGAGAGGGCGGCGGCCAGGAGCAGGGCGGCGAGCAGGCGGGCGCCACCTCGGGGCATCTGCAAGGGAAGATGGCGCGCACGTCGGGCGGAGCTCGGACCCCGGCCGCCCCGGGCAGGACGGACGGAGGGCGAGGAGGACCGAGCGGTTTGGGACGCGCCCCCCGCGGTCGGTGCCGGGAGAGGGGACTGGGGCAGAGGCGCCGCCCCCCAACTCCGCTCCGGGCGCGGAGCATCCGCCGGCAGGCGCGTTGAAAGGGGCCCCGTTGGGCCCCGAGGGCAGGCGGTACCTTGAGCGGCGGCGGTCCGGGCTGGCAGTGGCCGGGCGCGGTGTCGGCGGTCCGGGCGTCCGGTCAGGCAGGGCCGGGCAGGGGGCGCTCACTGCATGGCACGACTTCCAGCTCCCTCGACGTGTGGGTGCCCCAGCAGCTGCAACCGCTATTTATGCAGCGGGAGCCGCGCGGCCACGTCATGGGCTCAGTTCCCGCCTTCCTCCCCCAAACCCCACAGCGGGCGGGAGTCCCCGCGGCTGGCTCTCTAGGGAGCTCCGAGCTTCTCAGGAGGGCCACGCAGTGGTCTGTATTGGGCGGAACGGTGGCAGGGATGCCAGAGAGATCCCCCCAAGCCCCGCGGTAGAGACCCTGTCACCCTGGAGAGCCCCTATCAGCCCCTGCAGAAAGCCCCCCACACCAACCAGAGTCAAGAGCCCTCCACACGCGGGGTCGTATCCTGGTGGAGAGCCCCACCTCTACGAGGACCCTGGCCCTAGAGGGAGTGAGACCCCCAGCCCAGCACAGCTCTCCCTTGCCAGGGAAGACACTGAGCTGCCCAGCCAGAGACCCTGGAAGTTCAAGGCGAGGGCTACCCTCCCAGTCCAGGCTCAGCCCAGCTGGACAGCCCTGGGCACCTGGTCTGCTTACCCCCACCCCACTTCCCCACCTCTGGGTGCCCAGTGGACTTCGGGCTCTGAAACCCCAGTCCTGTTTTGCTAAAAGGAGTCAAACCAGCTACAGCTGTTGAGCTGTGGGCACCAGGAAACTATTAACCCCCAGAACTCTGGGCAACCCCTGCATCCCATGGGCACTGCTGACTCAGAAGGGGGACACAGAGCTGTTTTGGGCAGGGTCAGGTAGTGGTCGAGCCCTTGGGGGCTGGCGGGGGGAGGCGCCCAGAGTGGAGACCAGCCCAGGCTCCCAGAGGTGGCCAAGGGGTGGGTAGGTGGGCAGGGCAGCAGAAAGAGGCCAGGGCCGGTGGCACAGGGATCAGGGAGGAACTAGCCTCTTCGGCTCTCTCCAGGGATACTCCTTGAGCTCCCCGTAGGGCCTGTCCCGGCTCAAAGACACCGGGCATCTCCGGGCTTCCCAAGAACGATGAGGCCATGAAGTGAAACTCTGCCTGAGCTCAGCAGTGGTACACGGAGGCAGCCCTCACCATTAGCCCAGAGCCAGTTACCGGAAGGCTGCAGCCAAGCTGAATACGGGATTGATTGATGTCATCGGGGACCTGGCGTGAACAGGATCCAGGACAAATGATAATAATGTGACGCCACCCTACATCAATCCTACATTTCACTTTTACGAGCCTTTTGTGCAGACAGCTCAAGCCATCCCCAGGGGAGAGCCGTCAACCTCTGCTGTGGATAAGGAAGGACGCCGGGCACTTGAGGACTTAAGTCAAAGCCAGCTGGCTGGTTAGGAGGGAGCGGGTCCTGGCCTGGGGTGCCGAGTGCTGCCCTGGTTTGCTAGAAGGCAAGGAGGGTGCTGGCAGGGAGACTTGGCTTGGTGGGTGGGTGGGGTCTCAGGAACAGAGTCCTGGCTGCCATGAGGGCGATGGGGTTGTTCCCAAGGGCATGGTCTGACTTCCAGTCACTCGTCTTTCTGGCAGCCTGAGGAGAGAGGACGGTAAGGGGCAGGGGCCCTGACCAGGACTCACAGACTGATTTCGGGAGCCCACAGTCAAGCCGGGGGGCACCCCCCACCCAGGGAGGGCAGTGGAGGTGGGGCGCAGAGGGACAGCTGCGGTCAGAGGAGCAGAGAGCAGATTTCTGCGATTCATCATGGAAGTGATGATGTCGCGCTGTCATGCCCTATGCCCTCGGATGTAGGTGGCATTGGGAGTGGGCAGGGACCAGCCACAGGTGCCCCAGCTCCCTGACAAAGGCTACCACCTTTTGAGAACTGCTGGTTTAATGGGGGAGCCCTGCCATCACTCCGGAACACTCGCCTTTCTTCTGAGAACAAACGCGCACCATGCATGGCCGGTCCATCTTGGCCAATTCCCCCTCCCCTGTGTCCCAGGTTGGGTGCTCCCTGCCATCAACGAGAGCTTGAGGACCCCTCTGCTGTCAGGCTCCTTGTCAAGGAGCCACTCAGTCTGAAGAAGCAGAAATTTGCAACTGAAAACTTGGGTCCGGAAACACCCCGGCCACGGAGCCAACATGCAGTCCTCGCAGTGGGGAGAAGGCGACCCTTGCACACAAACAGGACACGCGCCCCACCCTGGTCAAGTGATGCGCTGAGGTGGGGCCGTCAAATTTTTGTCCGAATAGCCCCAGGCCTTGCTGGAGGCAGCACCCTCCTGTGTGCGCCGCCCGGGGGTGCCGCGCGGGCCACAGGTCAGAGAACAAGAAAGTGCGATAACCAGCCACCTGACCGCTGGCCACTCTTCCCATGTGTCTCACGGAAAAATTCACATGTATTATGGATCCATTTAACAAAGCTACACTGAATAATGATCTGCCTGTGCTCAAAACCAAGCCGCTTCCTCTACGTTTATAAGGTCTTTCACTGTGACCCCACCTGGGGGACACCACAGTCACTGCTTCTCCCTTCGCCAGGGCTGTGACGGTGACCCTGGCCAGGAAGAGTTGCGGGGAGGCGCATGGGCAGAAGGGCTGCAGGTGGAGCGAGGTGGGAGCGGAGGGCGCTGTGATTTCTGCCGGCAGATGCGTTCAGACAAAGGAGGGCAGCTCGCTGAGGAAGACAGACGCCTGGCCCGCTTCCGGCACAGGCTGTGCTGGAACCCACGGTCACGTTCTAATGGGCTCTGCGTGCTCAGCGATGACCCAACCGGAGCCATTGTCAACTTGTCATCTTGAAGACAGCCCGGTGTGCCGCAGACAAAATGGGTCCCCATTAGAGTAATGGAAATCAGGCAGAAAGCATAATTTCCCCCGGGCATGGTGAGGTGGCCTATCTTCCCTTAGAAGTCCCGTTCACCGCCGCCAAGTAAACCAGCCGGGGTCTGACGGGCAGAAAGAGCGAGGGTGCAGGGAAACCCAGGCTGCGCCGCACCGGAGCTCCGCCATGTGCCCGGGAGAGAGGCTGCTTGCTCCACCACCCGGGCTGCAGCAGGGAGACCCAATCACAGAAAAGCTATTATACAAATAACCACCCTATTATCATGAAAAGGGGGCCTGTTGATTCGGGGAACCTGACCTGGCAGGTGAACAGGGTTGACCAGGTGGGGCCCAGCACATTCTAGGTAGAGGGGATCCCATGGGTAGGCCCCCAGTTAGGTTCTTTTCCCTTCCTCTCTCCAGCTGCCTGGAAGGTGGACGTGAGGGCTGGAGCTGAGCAGCCATTTGGGACCACAAGATGATGACTTTGAATGACAGCAAGACCAAAGGAGTCTGGGTCCCTGGGCTGCCCACCTCCAGGCTTTTAAGCCACTGCTATTTGGGGGGCTTCTATTACATGTAGTTGGAATAACTCCTGTTTAAAACAGTGTTTCACGCAAAACAGTCAACACATGTTTGATGACTGACTTAATGAACACAAATGAACGAAGGGACACACCGCCCCCAGTGCTGGTGAGGAGCCCACGTTGGTGCCATGGGCTCATAAAAAGGAGAGGCCCAGAAGAGATGATGACAGATGGGCACCGCCTACCGCCCCTACAATGACCTCGACCGCTGTTGGAGAACGGGGAGTGGCTTAATGGTGTAAGTGACCTACAGTTGGCTTGTGTTTGACCCTGCTGCTGTTTGCGTGTCCTTGAACCTCGCCCGCCATGGCTTCTAGCTGCTAACCCCACCCCCACCCAGCGCCACGCCGCTGACACAAGTCAGCACGAAAATATCCCAAGTTGCTCCTTAAAAATAGCTCGATGAGGATTCGGTTCCAGCGGAGATGCTCTACTTCCCTGAGTGGGTTTTGGAGTATTGGGTTCTTCAGCAGGACTTCGTTAAAGGATCCGTGTTCCGTGTGAAGACTTGCTTACCTTGACTTCACGAACAGTTAGGGGCTTTTACCAGGGTGCAGGCTGAGGAGGAGAGGGAGGAGGGGACCAGAGGGGTTAGACGTTTGGGAGCATTTGGTGAGAGAATTCTCTCCTCCCTTTAGTCAGCCTTTGGGGAGACCCCTCCTCCCACTTCTTCAAGTATCTCTTGCTGGCCAGAGTCACATCCAGCTGCAGACGGGGCCTTTTGCTGACAGTATTGGCAGAGCCCCCCTGAGATCGGGGTCCGGGGTCCCCGAGGCGATCGTTCTCACTGTTGCACAGTTTTGTAGAATTTGAAGTAAGCCTGGGCCCACTCGGTCCAAGCCGCTGCGTCACCACGACCCTTCCCGGCGCCGTGGCAACCCGCATGGCGCAGCTGGCATCTTTGGGCTCTCCCAGGAGAGGCTGCATTGAGGACGCGTTTAGTCCGTGTTCTGTGGGGCCGATTTATCTCCAGTTCATGTTCTGTGGTGTGCTGCCCTCCCCCGGAGGAAAGGCGCCCAGAGCATGCCCCGCCACAGCGCCCGCTGCCCTGGCATCCGGACGGGACCGAATGTGCCCCCCAGAGTTGCTGGTTCATCCCGGGGAGATGGGTCAGCCAGGCCTGGGGGCCCCAGAAGAACGCGGGGGCCACAGCTGTCCTGGAAGCCATCAGGCCTGTCGTTGAGCCCACAACCCCGCACCACTGGCATCCCTCACACACCACGTGCAAACTCTCTGGTGATGGGGGACCTTGGTCCTGGGTGGTCATCTCATGTCCCAGGCTCTGGCTGAGCCGCCCCCATGTGGAGCCTCACCTTTCCTCAGCCCACCACCAGCACCTTTTCCCAGCTCTGCATCCCTGCCCTCTCCTCAAGGGCGGGGCTCTGCCAGGAAGTCCCCACTGCCCCGCCCGCCCACCCTTCCTAGTCCTCCCCCTCCCCTCGGGCCCCTCCCACCGGTGTGCCAATGTCCTCCCCCAAGTCCCCATCCCCGCCCCCAATCCAGACAAGCTTCCCTGGGGACCTTGTTGCGGGGAGTCCAGGAATCCACCTGTGCCCCAGGGTGACTCACCCAGCTATGCAGAGGCTGGGTTTTCTCTTGGCGGCTCAGGCTGGGCGGGGCCGAGCTGCCGCCTCGCGGTGGGGAGCGGGGGCTGGCGACTCAGCCTCCGGCCCCGGGCGGCTGCACCGCTTCCCGGCTCTGAGTCAGGCCACCGGCCGCCCCCCAGGGCCAAGTGGGAGCTCATCTGGGTGCCCAGGGAGAGGGCTGGTGGCACGGGGCGGGGGCGGAGACATAAGACGGGGGCCGTATCAGAAGCGAGGGGCTGTTTGCCCCCCCGCGGCCTGAGCTCTGCAGAAAAGCAGCCTCACCCTGCCGCCGGCTTCCTGGGGACCCGGCAGACCTAAAAACCCTGTAGTCAAAGAAGAGCCCACGCACAACGGGTGCACATTGGGGGCTGGGCTGGCTGAACGGGGCACAAACACGGAGCCCCCGGCCCCCAGTCAGTCACTGCCCGCCGCCCCTCGGGGCCCCCAGCAACGGGGAGCGTCTGTGTCCCTGGGCCGCGCGTTTCTCTTTAGCCTCCGCTTTGTCCTCCCTTTTGCCTGAGCCTCCCGGTGGGGCTTCATGTCTCTGTGAGCCGCTGACCCCGGGGGCACCTGCCTGAGTCAGCTGTGGCCAGGGCCTGTCAGAGGGTGAGAGTGTCTGGCTTGCAGCCAGCACAGCGTGGACAGGAGCTGACTGAGTCACTCGGAAAGCCATGGGCCCCGTGACGGCTGTTGGCTCACATCTCCAGAGAGCTGGGAGAGCTCACGCACCCACCAGCTCCGTCCATTCCTCCTGTGTCCCTGAAGGGGCGGGGGTCCCTGCTGGGGAGGCCGCCTGCCGGCCTCTGCCCCGGTGCACCTGGCCTAGTTTTGGGAGAACCGAGGAACCCTGTGCAGAGGCTGGGGGAGGGGCCTCGCAGGCAGGCTCGAGCTGTGTGCCCTGGAACCTGTCACCATCCCTCCTGGGCCTCCATTCCCTCCAGACTTCCCCGGGCGGGACATCTCTGCAGCTGCTGCGATGCGACCTGGAAGGGACGAGGCCTTGCCAGACAACCCCCGCCCCGGCTTTTTAAAACTGATTGATTTTAGAGAGAGAAAGGAAGGGCGAGAGAGAGGGCGAGAGAAACACTGACTCGTGCCGCTCACCGACGCATTCAGTGGTTGGCTCTTGCATGTGCCCTGACCAGGGACGGAACCCGCAACCTTGGCGTACCGGGGTGACGCTCTCACCAGCTGAGCTCCGCAGCCAGGGCCACAGCCCTCTCTTTGGAAGGCCCACGGTACAGAACCTTAAACCCGTGCTGTCAAAGATGCGATATTCGCAAATGGCAGAACAGTGTAAAACAGGAAAATTCACCCATAATCATTCACTTTTTAAAAAGTTTTTAAAATAGGAAATGCAAGTCTGTCACCGATGCTTCTAGAAGGGACCTCAGCAAATGGGCATGTGTGTTCTCGCCCTGGTATTTCCGTTTTCACTGTAGTTATACATGCAATTTTAAAAAAAGAAGCAGCAAAACAGACTGTTGCTATGTTGTTTTTCTCAACCGGTCATCTTCATTTGCTCATCCCAGCTGTCCCTCCAGTGGAGGGCCGCCGCCGTCCCTCTGTGGTTGGACACATGGCCCCGCTGGCCTTCCCTGGGTCGGGGACAGGCACCGGCGCCAGTGTCCCGGGGCGGAATGAGCCTCCTCATGCTGACGTCTTCCAGAATCAGGTGAGAGGGAGAGTTAGCCGTGGGGACAAGGGACCCAGTGTGTGTGTCTCAGCTCCTTATAAACACCAGGTTACCTGCTGGGAAGGCTCTGCTCCGTTACAGGCTCTTGGCAGAGTCCACGTGCCCTTTGCCCTGAGCCCCGGCCGGGTGCTAGCAGACCTTTCCCACTTTTGCTAGGCTGCTGTCACGCTGAAGGGCCACACGCCGGGCCGCTTCGACGACAGAAAGGTCCATCTCGCTTCCGGAGGCTCTGCGGCCTGGGAGGCCTGGGAGCGGGGAGCCGTCCCATCGCCAGCTCTGGGCGTTTTGTGTAACCCCTCCCACGCGGCCTTCTGTATCCGGCTTCTGCCACGGAGCAGAGCGTGGCCGAGGTTCATCCTGCGAGTGTCGGGGCCTCGTTCCTTTTCTTTCTTTTTTTTTTTTGGCTGAAGGATATTGCATTTTACGGGAGGACCACACATGTGTAACCGTTCGCCTGTTGATGGCACTTGGGCTGTTCCCAGCTTTTGGCAACCATGATCATCACCAGCACAAACACGCGGGCACACGTGTTTGTTGGAACACCTGTTTTCAGTTCTGTGCGGGTGTAGCCAGGGGCTGAGTTGCTGGGTCATGTAATAATTCCACGTTGAACTTTTTGAAGAACTTTATTTAAATTTTTTACATTTTGGTCATCATGGATATTGTACGTTTATTTTGATTTGTAAGTATTGCAATGAAATATTTATCTTGACTTTTGGCGCCCCCCCGACCCCGCCCTGCTGCCCGGCATTTTGTACCCAATGCCAGTGCCCCCCTTGCCTCATCCGGCACCACCCCTGCAGGGTGGGGTCCAATCGGGTGGGGAGAGTAGATGATTCAAGACGTTTCTGGGAGGCAAACTCACCTCCATGATTTTGCACTTGCTGTTCCCTTGTTCTGGAATGTCCTTCCACTTAGGGTGACCGACCACCGCCATTTGTTTGAGGCTGAGGGGTTTCCAGGAGGTCCCGGGCAAACCAGGACATTTGGTCACTTTGTTCCCAGCGTGTCTTTGCTGGTTGCTTCCTCTCGCTCTCTGGCCACCTAGTTTTGCCGTCCAAGCTCACACTCCCTGTAGGGTCCCCCTGGGCTTCTGTCACACCTGTCCCCAATCAGCTCCGCCATACTGGCCCTCCCTCCTGGTCCCTCCTGCTTCTGTTCCACTCCACCCCAAAAGTCCCCCTCGCTGACTCAGACGCCATTAGGAAATAAAGGCCCAGGACCCACAGTTAAATTGGAATCTCAGATGAACCACAGCTAAACTCTGAGCATAAGTATGTCCCATGCAATATTGGGGATGCGTTACCCGAACATGGCATTTACTGTTATCTGAAATTCAAATTCCACTGGTGCCCTGCATTATTGGGCAACCCTAGCGGTTGGGGTTCAGTGGGGCCAGTGGGGCCCCTGACCTCCAGGGCCGAGCCTCCTGTCATGGGGATGAGCTCTTCGAGAGCCACGTCTCTCTCCTTTCGGGGTCAAGTTCTGCTCTGAGGAAAATGAAAGGCCGCTGTGGGGGCCATATGGTTTAAACGAAGGCAGGTCTGGTGGGAGGGCGGACAGGAACGCTAATTAGGAGGAAATCAGGTGGACAGATCCCTCATGGTGAGCGCTTTCTTCCCCCTGTAACGACTGACAATGGGGAAAAAATTAAATTCTCAAGCCCTATGATTATATTTGAAGAGGCAGTGTGACTTCCCAAGGAAGGATGTGCCAATTACCGTCGCCAAGGCCATCTTTCCCAGAGTGCACAGCTGTCCCGCCAGCTGCCCAGGCAGCAGCAGCCCCGGCCCCAGGATCCCGGCCCCGCACCGGCTGCGTCCCCAGGAGGCTGCGCACGGCTGGCCGTGGGCTGGGTGTGCAGGCTCTGCTGTTTCCACCCGTGGGAGCTGGTGTGGCGGCTGCCCCGGGTGTCCTGGCCGCTGGGCTGGTCCCAGCAAGTGCTTACCCAGGACTCCAGCCAAATTCGCTCCCCAGTCCCCCATGGCCAGCGTGTTTCTGGCTACTTAATGCCATGTAATGAATGGCCCCCAAACTTCGCCATTTAAAACAACCTTTATTTGCTTGTGGTTTTGCATGTGGGCGGGATTCGGCAAGGGCAGCTCATTCCCGGGGCCCGCAGCCTCACCTGACGGCTCAGCCAGGGCAAGTGGATCCACTTTCAAGAACGCAGACTCATGGGGCTGGGCCCTCACTCCCCCCCCCCCGCCCCGCCCCGCCCCGCCCCCCGCGACTGCTGGGGTTTCCTCTCAGTCTGGGGGCTGAGTCCCCAAGGGAGGAGAGGCCCCGACTGGCAGAGCTGCACCTGGGCCTGTTCAATTGGTCAGAGCGTTGCAGGTTCCGCCCAGATGCAAAGGCTGCGAAATAGACCCCACCTCTCGGTGGGCAGGTGTGCAAGTATTTGTGGTGATTTTTAATGTGCCACATCTGTTACCAAACTCAAGGGTTTCTTTTTAATTTTGCAAACACTTCTTTGAGGGTACGATGTTGCTTTAGGCCCTGCCCATAGGTTATTTTGCTGTTTGAATCTTTCAAAGGTTTGAGGCATGAGACGCGTAGGGCGGTTCCCCCGGGATGTTAAGGTGGCTCCATTCACTTATTGATTATTGACACTCTGGAAAACGAATGTTCTGCACGTACAGCGCGCACTCCTGGGGCTCAGCTCATAAGGCAGCAGTGCTGGGCGTCAGAGCCGGAGGGGTGTTTTCAGGTCTTCTCGCTCCCCACCGCCAGCCCCCACTGAGTCACTTATTATTCTGTGTGCATTTAGAAAATAAAATTATTTTGCCCTGGCTGGTGTGGCTCAGTGGGTTGAGTGCTGGCCGGTGAATGCAAAGGTTGCCAGTTTGATTCCTGGTCCGGGCACATGCCTGGGTTGTGGGTTAGGTCCCCAGATGGGCGTGCGCAAGAGGCAACCAACTGATGTTTCTCTTTTTCTCTCCTTTCCCCTCTCTCTAAAAGATAAATAAAATATCTCAAAAAATAAAAGAAAGTAAAATTATATTTTGATGTTTGAGGGCTTTTTTCCCCCTCACATTTTATTTTGATTCTCAGTAATGAAAACAGAAGCAGGATAAAAACTGTCCAGGTAATAATGGGCCAAGTTTTTATCTCTTCTATTAAAAAAAACAACAAACCACAGCTCTGTGGGTGGATAATACATTAAAAAATCAACCCCAATGTAAAAGGTACCCACTGAGAGTCTCCTTCCGGTGTCCCCAGCCATCAGTGCTGTGCGGAGCCCATGGCACTGGGCTGCCCGCCGCGGCTTCCTGGATGCAGGCGCAGGGGGACCGGAGCGGAGCCAGACAGAGGTGCCATCGCCTGCCGGGCGCCTTGCTGGTTTTCACTTACCCAGGACACCCGGAGAATCTTCCACGTTGCTGCACGGAGAGCAACCTCTCACTCTGCGCCGGACCGTGGTTAGTCTGGCCCGTCCCCTGCTGATGGCATCTGTCCTGGGGCCCTTCTTTCCCCAGAAGGGCGGTGCCGCCTGACACCCTGTGGGCCTGTGGGCCTGTCCGAGGGCCTGTCCTCCCTGCACATCCACCTGCAGGCAAAGCGCTTGGACTTCCCGCCTAGAGTGGGCAGGAGACCTGGTGGGAGTGGGGCTGGGGATCCAGAGACAGGCCCTCCTCCTGGCTGGTCTCAGCCGGGCCCAGGCGCAGGCCCAGGCCGGGGCACCGACGTCGGGGCCAGCCGCAGGGGGGCGTCGAGGGCGAGTTGTGAGGCCCACTGCCTCTTGGTGAGTGCCTCCGCCGCTCGCGTGGGGCCTGACATGGGGCCCCAAAGGAGCCACACAGGGAGGCATGTTTGTGTCTCTGCTCTGAAAGCTTCTCGGTGAGAGTCACGCAGCCCCGGGGCAGTGGGGGGGGGGGGGGGGGGGAGACGGACCTACGGCTGCTGGGGACGTTCCCCACCCCCCAGGCAGCCACAGAGGGAGGGCCCGCTTTTGTGTCTTCAGGCTCATTAGCCCCCAAACATGGCGAGATTAATGTAAATTGGGATATTTATGCTCATTTGCTATCTCCAGTTTTGAGCCATGAAAAGGCATTGTGTAAAAACGGTGATTAGTTTTAATAACTGAGTCACACAGTCACCTGCAGATAATTTGGTCTCACTTGAAGTCTCGGAACTGTCACAAGGGAGAAAAGGGCACTTCTTTTTTTTCCTTTTGAAAATAGTTCAGCTGTGGAAATACTGTGGGCATTACAGCCTGTTAACCAAGAAGGCATTTCGAAATTAGCTTAAAATGTTTCCTTTCCCGAGAAACAGTATATGGTAATAAAGTCACAATTTCACCAAGGATAAAATGTCCAGAAAGGAAAGTTCTTAGGAGGATGAACGCCGATGAGGCACTGAGACGGGCCCCGGGGAGGGGGCAGGAGCGTCCCCGAGGAAGGAGCGCCGCCCGGGGCCCGGCTGAGCTTTGAGGCAGATGAAAGCGATGCCCTCGCCCGAGTCCCGGCACCCACGGGGCTGGGTCGGGTGCAGCTCGCCGGAGTCCCATTAGCAGCTGCTTTCTTTGTTCTTCGTCGGAACTGCAGTAATTCGGCTGCTTTGGTCACTGTGGCTTGATCTCCCTTCCCCCCGCCCGGTGGGGCATGAGAGCGTCCATTAGAGGCCCTTTCATCTGAGGATTCCTTTGTGGATCCGAGCCCAGCGGGCCTGCGGATCAGGAGAGGCTGAGGCAGCAGGTGGGGGCAGGCGCTGGCTGGCCAGGCCCTGGAGCCAGGGTGGCCCGGCGCAGGGGCACACGGCCCAGGGAGCTGCCCCGGGGAGCTGGCTCCCACGAGCATCGTGCATCGAAGAGCTCCCATGGGGTGGGGGCTGCCTTCCGAGTCCCCGAGGCAGTGGGCACGCTGATCGAGGGTGGCAACTGATTCGTTCCATGGCAAAAACGTGCTGCCAATTCGTAGTTTGTTGGAGAAACTTCCCTTCAGCTGACAGAGTGCTGCCAGGTGAAGAGAGAGGGTGCAGAGACCTGCTGCCACGTCAGTGAGGCACTTGGCGCTGCCCAGATGACAGGGTGTGCTCACCCTGGGCCCAGCAGCACGAACCGCAGCACCGAACGGAGGAGATGGCCAAGCGTCCGTGGACAGGTAGCAAACACACCGTGGCCCATCCACACAACGGACCAGCATTGGGCCTTAAAAAGGAAGGGAATCCCAACACCTGCCACGTGGACATTATACCGAGTGAAATAAGCCAATGATAAAGGACAAATACTGTATGGCTCCACTTCTACGAGGTCCCGAGTGTCATCAGATCCGCAGAGACAGAAGAGCGGCACCAGGGCCTGGGGGAGGGGAGGTGGACTTAGCGTTCAATGGGGACAGAGTTCTGGTTTGGGGAAACGGAACGTCCTGGAGACGATGGTGGGGACGGGCTTACAACAGTGCGAGTGTGCTGCATGCCGTCGAGCTGTGCGCTTGAAGACATATATACAGTGGTCAATTTTATGATACATATATTTTACCCAGCTTTTTAAAGTGAAAAAAAATCAGCCAGAAAGAATAATTATCCTCAAAGTCAAGTAATTCTCTACAAATTCCCCGCCCCCACCTCCAAGAAAAAGGGATTTGGAAGAATATTTTCACAGATTTCAGAAACTACCTTCCAACCCCTATTGTGTTCCCAGGAGAGAGGGTGAGAAGCCACAGGCCGGCAGTGGGGGCGGGGCGGCTGGGCCCTTTAATGCCCCAAATGCTTCCTGATTATCCTATCAATTCGCGCCTGTCGAGAGGCGGGGCCCTTCCTGCGGCATCACCCAGCCCCGACTCGACTCGCGCGAGCCTCCCTTCGGGGTGCAGTGACGGGCGCGTTCTCAAATGAGGGCTGCGGTTTAGACTTGAAACCGGCCGCGCTCCCTGCTTTGCTTCTCGCCAGTAAGTAATCCATCTGAATGCGGAGCTGTCCTGCTCAGACACGTCCACAGTACGGGGTGTGGGTTTTTTAGTTCCCTCGGGTGGTTAGTCCTGGAGTTGGGTAGGTGCCATATCCCCGGGATCCCTCTCCCTGGGGTTCGGTTGGGGACCATGTCGAGTTGGGGGCACACCAACATTAGCATGGGGTCAGTGCTCCCCAAATCAAACCAAGTGCAGAACCCTCTCCCTCCTGTCCTTCCCACTCTGGCCCAGCACCGACCTGTCAGTCCCCAGTCCCCAACACTATCTGAGCACCTGTCCGCCAGCCACGGTCTGCAGCCCCAGATCCAGGAGCTGAGAGCATGTAGCAGGTGCCAAGGAGTGAAGACCACATCCCGTGTGCCCATCCCAGCCCCCAGTGCTCACGCTGACTGCTGCCCCCTTTCTGCAGAATTGCCTGTTGCCACTGGGGCCTGCCCAGCTCGGAGATGCCAGGGAGGTCCACCTCCTTCTGTGTGACCCTAATAGTCACGGACAGTTCAACTTCCTCCTTGAGATGGGATGACCCTGTGAGGCCACCCACGCCCCAAAGTCCCCTGTGGACCAGGACGGGGCTCTTTGCCCGCCGTGTCCACTTCTTTCACTTCCTTTCAGGTTTCTCCTTCAATAACCTGCTCCCACAGGAGGGAACTCTGAATCTTCTAGGCTGTGTGAGCTATCTGCCGGCTCAGTGACCCCCATGTCTCACCCTCATCACCTGCTTGGGCCGGCGCCCGGCAGCCTTTTTGTGCCATAAGGTTCCCCCGACCCCGTGCCCCAATCAGGAGTTATAGGACGAGTCTGGGTACGTTGGGCACCTGATTTGTACTGGGTTCAGACCTCCTCCCTCAGAATTTGGGACTGGGACTAAGATTGAGAGGCCAAGTCTGAAGAATGAAAGCTTCCTGCTAGGAATGTCACCTCCTGTCCCTCAGGAGGCTGGGAGGGGACAGCAGATATGGAGCCTCAGGCAGAATGTAAGAGACCAGGGACAGGGCGAGGGCAGGTGGTTCTTCTGTTGCAGGTTGCAGGGGCTACCCGAGGCCCCGCTGCTCTCTCGTCCTCGAGGTCCCAGAAACTCACCTTGAATTGCTTCTCCTTTTTAGCCTAAGTTACCTTAAGTTGATTCGTTACAACAGCCCAAGACTCCTGGTAACTTGGAGCCAAAATCACTAACCTCCTTCAATAATTAGCAAATACAGGCTCAGAGAAGTTAAGTAACTTGCTGGAGGTCACCCACCCAGAAAGGGCAGAGCCAGGACTTAAAGCCAGGTCCATGGAGCCCAGAGATACGCCTTCACGCGTGGGGAGTGCCGGTCTGCAGCAAACACTGCAGGTCAGCCCACCCCCTCCCCAGGCCTTCTCCACCCCCAGGAGCTGTCCTCCACAGGACACTGGTCCCCTCCTCCAACCTGCCCTGAGTCAGCGGGAAACAGTCAGTCTCTGGGGACATCGGCTCTGTCTGGGACCAGCCATGCTCACTCAGACAAGACATTCCCAGAACCAACATTAGCTGTTTCACAGACATGAGCCTGCAGCTCCCAGCGTGAGAGGCTTATCCTGTTCAGCTTCTAGCTGGTTCTACGCTGAAGGGGCCCTGGGAGGCTGCTGCACACGGCGGGACACGGAGTTCCCATCGAGCCCTGGACGCAGTGACTGGCCCTCAGACCCAATCCCCGCCCTCCTTCTCACCACGACAGGTAGGGTTTGAGGCCACAAGGAAGTCCTTGTGCAGCTGAAACAGAGGCCAACGCAAGGCGTTTGTTCAGCTCCCGGGTCGTTCTAGATCAGACATGCACTGTCGGCTGGAGGAAAACCCCCAGTGTGAGTGTGTGTGGACACACATCTGGGCACGTACACATGTGGGCACCCACACGTGTGCGTGAATGTGCTGGTGTTGCATGGGGGCAGGTATATCGGTGCCTGTGTGCTGGTGTACAGGTATGTGAGTGTGCATGTGCTTGTCTGGTGCGTGTCCCTTCGTGTGACGGACCCTTTCTGTCCCCAGCCCTGCCTGGGGTCTCTGCCCCCAATCTTGGGGTCCTGAGCTGGGACCTGCCCAGGGAGGGGCAGGGCGGGGTTTCCTGCGCATCACCTGTGCAGGGACTTGGGGCCGGGGTGGCTCTTTTCCTTTCGCCAGTGGGTGGCACTGCCCACCCCGCCCACCCCGCCCGAGTCCTGTCCTCACACTCAGGACTCACCTTCCAGCCTCCCCTGCTGCCCTCAGCCACACCACTCTGGAAAACATACAGGCTCGGTTTGCCAAATCGAATTTGACTTATTGGGTTATTTTTGCCCTTTTAAAAAAGCATCACCGTGCCTGGTACTTTTCCTAATTGAATAACATGTAGCAAATGGACCTCTATTTTTGAGAAAAGCCAATCCCCTGAAAGCGTCATGAAGTGGGGAGATGCTTCTGCCTGTCTTCTGCTCTTACTGGCCAAGTGCTCCCCACCCCAGAGATGCCCCCACACCTCACTGCCCTGCAGGCCACCAACGGTCATTTGGAGCAACAAGGAGCCATTCTGGCTAAAGACACACGCACTGCACACTGCGCGGTGAAGGGCTGCTCCCTGGCAGGGGCGGCCCCTCGCTCTCCTCCCAAGGCTGGGCTCCTCTGGGGCATTTCCCCTCCACCGGTGGCAGGCTTGGTGGCTGGCTGGGGACAGTCACCCCAGCTAGCAAGTGGAGAGGCTAATGAAACTTCCCATCGCCAGCCCAGCTGCCAGCTCCCGCCCAGCTGCTCACCTGAACCCAAACTGCAGGGTAGCCGGCGGCGCCGGGGACAGCCGGATTAGGAATCGCAGAGCAGCCATGCCACACGCCACATGCCACCCTCCCAGCGGCCCAGAGTCCGGTGTCACAGCCGGGCTCCAGGGCCGCTGCTGAGCACGGGCTGGCCGCCTGGGCGGGGCGCCCTGGTCCGCCGTCTCCTGGTGTCTTAGTCTGGGGCTTAAACCCATGGGTGCTTATCTGCCACAGGCCTGGAAGCCCGAAGTCCAAGGTCAAGGTGCTTTGGGGTCTGTTCATGTGAGGCCTCTTCCCTCCCACAGGTAGGCAGCCGCCCTGTGGGCACAATGACCTGTCTGTGCCTGTGAGCAACAGCGGGGTCTCTGGGGTCTCTTCCAATGACGTCACCAAGGCCATGATGGGGGCCCCGCCCCATGACCCCATCCAGCCCTAAGCCCCTCCCAAAGGCCACAAGTGCCATCCCCCAGGGGGGTGAGGGGCCCGCTCAGCCCCGAGCACACAGCCACAGCTGCGCATCCCTGCCCTCCGTTGTTCTTCTGTCCCCAGAAGCCACTCCTGCTCCTCTGGACGGCTGCCCTGTGTTTGTCACCCCCACCGCAGGGAGCCCCCAAAGGGCAGTGCCCCCCACCACGTCATGGGCTCCACGAATCTTGTCAGGGTCGCCTCAGAGCCTACGTCGGCTGAGCTGTGGTCTGGTGGCGCCGCCCTGGAGACACCTGGGTGAACAGCGGCCCCTCCCCGGCCCCTCCAGAGAGAGGAGCTAGGAAGCCCCCTCCCCGGACACCGACACCACCCCTGCCTCTCGTGCCTGTGGGATCCCTTTCCATCAACGAAGGGAAGATCCCCAGTGGCAGCACACACGGCCTAATTTACGCTGAAATGGCCGGCACCTTGGGCCGTTGGAGCTTGCGGACTGCCTGCCGCTCTCCCCGGGCTCAGGACCCAGGGCGCGCTCTGGGGCAGCTGTCTCTGTGGTTCCATTTGGGTGTTGTTTTGTATGTCCACGGCTGAGACATGAGTTCCTTCGGTGGCTGTGAGTCTGAACTCTTCCACGTCCTTCTAGAAATGCGGGTGCCGGCGGCAGGCTGACCGCAGGGCCGAGGCCACGTCAGGGGCCAGACTGGCCCAGGCCGGTAGGGACCTGACGCCACTGTCTGTGGGCACGTCTCCATCCACACCATTTGCATTTTTATTCCTTTACTTGGCTCTCCGTGGATCGCTTCAATATTTGAAAATGTTAAGGCAAATGGAGATTTATATTTGAATCTTTCTGGCATTGTCTAACAAGATTTGGGTTTCATTTGATGCTATTAAAAACACATCTCAAGAATATTTGCCAGAATTAAGACCTTGAGCTGAGAACATTCTGGAGAACTGACCCGCCTGAGTGAGGGCCGGCTCATGGGAGACGGCACGGTGAGCTCAGCTCTGAACCTCTGGTGTGATTTTACATATTCATCTTTTTGTGTCTACCTGGCTGATTGCACTCGGCATAACGTCCTCACGTTTCAGCCACGTTATAGCGGGTGTCGGAACTTCCTTCCATTTTAAGGCCAAATAGCATCCCAGTGTATGAATGGGGCACATTTTTCTCGTCTGTTCATCTGTCGGCAGGCACTCAATTGCTTCCACATTTTCTCTATTTTGAGTAACGCTCTTATGAACGTGGGCGTGCAAATACTTTGTTAAAACCCTTTTTTCAGTTCCTTTGCGTCTGTACCCAGAAATGGAATCGCTGGGTCATACGGTAATTCTATTTTTCTTTTTTTGAGGAACCGCCAAGCTGCCCCCCGCAGGGCTGCACCATGTCACGTCCCCGCCAGCAGTGCCCAAGGTTCCGACGGCTCCTCGTCCTCACTACGGCTTATCTTCTTTTCCACCCATTCTCACTACTTTTTTCTGGCAGTAGTTGCCCTAATGGGTGTGATTTGCCGTCTCACTGCAGTTTTGGTTCCCGTTTCCCTAGTGACTACTGACGTGGTGCTGCTTTTCGCCCGCTTATTGGACACCTGTAGTCTGCTTTGGGGAAATATCTATGCGAGTCCTCTGCTCATTTTCAAATCGGGTTGTTTGCTTTTTATTGTCATTTACTTTATTTCTTTTGTAGCCAATGTTTCATCGTATGGTTAGATCATAATTTGTTTATCCTTCATTGGGATGTCTGGGCTGTTTCTACTTTTTGCGTATTGTGAATAATGTTTCTATAACGTTCCTGCACACGTTTTTGTGTGGACTTACGTTTTAGCTCTTCTCGGACCTGCCCCTCGGGGAGGCCCCGCTGGGTCGCGGGGTGAATTCATGTCTGACCTTCTGAGGCGTGGCCGGGCTTTTTCCCAAAGAGGCCGCACCGTTGCAGGCCCGGAGTCGCTCCATACGAGCAGAATCCCGCAGAACAGAGCGCACACACGGGCGCTGGGACTGAAACGGGCGCTGGGACTGAAACGGCCGCGAGCCAGGGGGCAGCCGCCTCACAGACCCACACCCAGACACGGAGCAGGCTTTCAGACACTAAGAATAAGGAGAAATTTCCAAAAGCTTCCCAAGAGAAAACACGTATAGCCATAAACAAGAATCGGACTGACACCAGCCTCCCATCGGTGACGTGGACGAAAGGAGGGAACAGCGACCTCCAAGGTCAGGGGAGGACGGCCCTGGTTGTGGATGCAGTGCCCGTCCAGGCTGACTACAGTGTGAACTTGACCCCTGACGACACACAGCATACGCGGACAGACACACACCAATGCATTCGCTCACCGTGACGTGGACTTTCCTTCATCGAAAGGCATTGAAGAACAAACCGGTAGTTGGGAGATGTGTGCAACACAAGCAGCTGTCACAGGATTAGTACTGGGGACACAAAGGCTTCCTACAAATTATAAGAAGCCAAGCCGACTGAACGGACAGAAGACAGGGCAGACATTCCCCAGAGCTGGGGCACAGATGGAGACACTTGCGGGACAGCTCTCCAGCAGCTGAGGGACCGCTGATCAAGGCCAAACCAGACACCAGGTGATGCCCATTCAGTCCACAAAATGACACAGAAATGTGACGACCCCTTGAGTAGAACAGGAGACAGGTCAACGTGGCCTCATTCACTGTTGGGCAGAATGTGAAGTGGTTTGACTAACTTGCGACAGGGTCCTCTTGTCCCCATGGAGGCCCACCTGCACCCACCTCACAGTTCCACGTGGGGGCACCAAGTGGGAATTTAGCCCGGTGGTCCGTGGAAACACGTTCCAGAATGTCCACAGCACATCGTGTGGCATAGCCAAATCTGGAAACAGCCGAAGTGCCAAACAGCAGAGCAGATGAAGCAGCTGCAGGGTAGGGAGGCTCGGCGACAGTAAGCGGTGCCCACAGCCCCCTCCAGGGGCCGGTGGGGAGGCACTCCCGGGAGCCGAGCAGCCCCAGACAGAGACCTAAAGACCCTGATGTGGAAGCAGAGGGAGGTCAGTCCCCAGGGGCACTGCCCTAGGACGTGACAGTAGTAGGGGCAGTGGCCTGCGCCTGCTCTGAACTGTGACCCACACGTACCCAGGTGTGACAGCTGCAGGCCCCGCCCAGGCCAAGGACCCATGAGGCTGACCTCGGGCTCCCAGCTGGCCTGGCCCCTCGCCTCCCTCCAGGGGTGGGGCTGGGGGTGCTGGACACGGTCCCTCACCTCCTTTGGCCCGTCAGGGAGCTAGGCACACTCAGTGGAGCTGGGGTCTCTGGCCCTCCCCACACCCTAGGGCCCCAGAAGCCCCTGCTTGGCCCCAAACCTCCCGAGACTCCCTGACCCAGCGCTCTCGGCCCCTTGGGATTATCTAGAGCCTTGGCTTTCGTCCCCAGGAGGCTGTCTGTGGGGCCCTGGGACTGAGGGAGGGGAGCCTTGAGTCAAGAAGGCAGCCCCCCTCCTCCCTCGCGGGACGCCCCACTGGGCTGGGCAGCTGGTTCTGCACCTTCTGTCCTAGGGACCAGGGTCTCTCTGGGTGGGCTGTCCGTGCAGTGGGGGTGCAGGCAGCGGCTGGCCTCTCCCCCACACCCACCGCCACAGGAGTGGAGTCCCTGGGGGAGAGTGTCCTGCCGCTCCCCATGGGACAGGACATCCTGGGGCACGAGCTAAGGAGGGTGGCCGTGGCTCCACGCCCCCACCCCCACCCGGGGCTGCGGACTTGTAAACGCAGGAGGGCCGGGCTGTGAGGGGGACTGCTGTCAGGGTTGCTGCTCTCCGTCCTTGCCCGGGGGAACCAGGGACCCCTGCGAAGGCTGAGCCTGGCATCTTCTCCCTGCCCCTGCCTGGGGGACGGGTGCCTCAGGTCAGGTCAGAGGGCACAGGCGGGTTGGGCAGAGGCCCCTCACAGACTTGGCCGCTCTGGCTCTCGCGTGGCACCCCCAAGGGCAGGGCCCCATCGCAGGAGTCCTGCCTGGTGTGAGCACCCCCAGGGTGGCGGAGCTCACCTGCAGGATCTCCCTGCCAGCAGAATCCCTCACGGTTGCCATGGTAGTGTCCCCACCAGGCTTTTTTTTTTTTTTTTTCAGAGCAAACGCCTCCAGAGGACATTCCAGGGAGAATGAGCAAGCTGTTCTGGGACTCTGTCCCCAGCAGCAACAGTGGCAGGAGACCATGAAAGTCCTGTCTGACATGTTGACACTTGCTTGATAAACTCATGTCTGGGCTGGGTCGTAAAATGTCACCTTGCAGGATGAATACCAGAGAACAGTCAGTCTGCCCGGGAGACTGGGTAGCAGTCAGCCCCAGCCTCGGGGCGGGACAGAAGAGAGGCAGGGGGAGGCTGCAAGGGTGGCAGGTGTGAAAGCCGGCCCCACGGGGGTGAGGGTGGAGACCCAGGGCCAGGACTCGGGGCTCCCAAGTTTGGGGGGGCCTCCTAGGGGAAACGTCCCATCGGGCCATAGCATCCACTAGCCGGCTAAATATACAGGCTGGATGAAACAGGTCATTTTTGTTTCTGCGGCACAAATACCTACCGATCGACGGCACGACGGAAAAAGAAACAGTGGCCATTTGTCCAAGAAACACTGCGGAGCAGCAAAGGCCGGCGAACTCGGGCGGAGGCAGGAGACAGACTAGGAGACGTTGAGACTCTGCGGTGGTCATCGGTCATCGCCTGTGACACCTGATAATCATTAGCGCTGTGGTTTCCTCCCGGAGTGGGCAATCAAGGAGGATTGTGGGAAGCCTCACGTGGGGAAGCTTAAGCAAAAACCCACGGAGCCTGTAGCCGTTCAGAAGGGAGCCAGCCCCTGGCCAGCGGCGGCCCGCCCGCGTGTCTTGGGGGTGCCGGGCACATTTCCTGCCCGCTTTGCTCCACAACACCTGTGCGGTCAGTCCGATTCTTTGCTCGCGACCCCGGAGAGCCCGGACCCCGGCTCCACCTGCAACAAGGCCACATGCAGCCACATGGGACCTGAGCGAGCAGGAAGCAGATGGCAAGCACAGGCTGCAGGTGGCCCTACAGTGAAGCTGGGGACTGGCCCCAGGCACGTCGCCTGTCCTCCGGTCGGTTCACCTTTGGGGGGATGTTGGCAGGAAGGGGACGGAGTGGGGGCCTTCGGGCGACCCTGGATCTTCTGGGTGTGCATTCATTGAGAGGGTCCTTATGAAATACGACCTCAGTGTAGCTCAGTTATGCCACAAATGTTTCCAAGTCTGTGGGCTGATGACAAAGCGTGCCATGTTTTTATTTTGACTTTTGTGTGTTGAAGGGCCATCGGCCCCTGCAGAGTGTAGGCGCCATGGGGGCGGGACCATGGGGTCCCCAGGGCCTGGCATGCAACAAGAGCCAACTGAACCATGACTGAATGTGAGCTTAAAGGCGGGTCTGTCCCCCAGCCTCCCCACCCCCATTTATGGTGTGAGACCACACCCAAGGGGAGAGAATTTGGGTGTCTGGAACCTGCTCGGAGGGCGTGAGGCAGGGAGCAGGACTGGGGGGACAGGCCTGGGGGGAGGTGGCAGATGGCACAGTCAGGGTCCCAGGCCTCTGCAGTGAAAGACGCTGGGGCAGCAGCAGCCCCAGAAGGTGGGGGGAGCTGTGGTGGGCGACGCTTGCGTGCCAGTCCCCCCTCTGGGCCCCCAGCTGCTGTCCTGTCCAGCAGTGTGCACTGGGCACCTCGGCGAGCCCATCACTGGCCAGAGCTGAGGTCGTGGTGGGAGGGGCCTGACTCTCTCCCCTCTCACCTCTGGGGTGGGGTCGTGCCACAGTGTGGGTGAGCCCCTGCTGCCCCCCTGCCCAGCTCTCCAGCAGGGACAGGGACCCATCAATAGCTTGGGCAACTGAGGGCCTGTGGGTGGGGAAGAGCAGGGTCGGGGCTGCGGGAGGGGGGCTGCGGGAGGCGGGCTGCGGGCCGGGGGCTGCGGGCCCTGGGCCAGCCTGGCGGCATCGGCCCAGGGGTGGCTGCCATGCTGGCGCCCCTCCTGAGCCCAGGGTGAGCTGAGAGAGCCCCGCTTTGACAGCTCTTTGGTGTTGCCTCCCTAATGGGCTTAATGTCCTGGCTGAACTCTAATGCGAGTAATTTTGCCTCCCACTCACAGATTTCAGGAAAAAAGCATACAATGGCCTGGGTCCACTGTAGCCAAGAAAATAAAATAGTAGAAAAATAACAGTAAAAATTACGGTGCAACTTTCATCACCGTAATTTTTTATCTGCTCGCTGATGGCTTGCCCCCCCCATTTTCCTGAATTTCCAACAATGCAGGAGGTTACAATTAATTTTCAGAACGCATAACCTTTTTGGAAATGCACCCCTCTCCACAAATGAACAGCTGCTTGGTAATTAAAGCAATGCCATCCTGCACTCCAACTGCTTGTGCTAATGAGGCTAATTGACGACAGCAGGCATTAACCGTGATTAGTCATAACAGTAATAGGGTCACTAGTGCCTATAATTTTCTACCGGGAGGGCTCACATCTGTTTTCGGGTTCTGTTTGCTTGCAGGACTTGGACCCTCGGCTGTACATTTCTCTCGAAAGGATCCCCCTCTGGCCCAGCGTTCAATAGGTAGGTTCTCCTTTCAGAGTGGAGAAGGGAGCACTGGGACAGGACGTCTTGCATCGGCTGGTCTTTGAAAGGACGCTGGCTCCAGGGTCTCACAGGGTTTGGCGTTTATCCCTTGGACACCTGGGTGAACCAAACACTCAGAGGCAGGACTCACGCAAGATCACAGACCGCAGCAGGGCACACAGCTCAGGCGGCTTTCTCAGTCGGCACCTCCCAGGCAGCTTCTGCTCCAATACTGGGTTGGCCAAAAAGTCCTTTTAATCTTTTTCCGTAAAATAAAAGACACGTTTTTCATTTTCACCAATAACTTTACGGATTTGTCTATTTTGAGTACGCTGGCTGTCTCCCGCTATTGACTTCTAGTGGGTAGAGGCCAGGGGCGCTGCTAAACATCTTTCAATGCACAAGGCAGCCCCATAGTAAAGAATTATTTGGCCAAAGTGTCAATAGTACCAAGAAAATTCGCAAACCACTTGTGACACGTTTGATCAGTCACAGCACCTTCTCCATACACACTACACACAGATCTTTCTTGTGTTTCAGTTGTGTTTTTGTCTTCCTTGAAACAATGAAGCATAATATGACAAAAATGTTGCCTGTCTTCTTCCATCTTCAATATTAAAATGGCTGCGCACAAATTCACCAATTTAGGCAAGTTTTTAAAATGCACGTTGGTATGACTGCTGTCACAATACAATCTACCAGCACTGTTTCGAATGAGGTTAAAGGCTACTCTAAGCCCTACTAGAGCCACCATGCGGAAAAAAACGTAACGGACTTTCCCACCAACCCAATACATGCTTTTTAACCCCATTACAGTGTAAAATTAATTCTGGTTTCCCTTACTGAGCTGGCGTCTGGTGGAGCCAGGCTCCTGAAGCCCTTGAGAAAAGTTCAAGGAGAGAGACGTTAAGGGCCACGTGGTTGCCGGTTTGTGGCTTTTACGGGTAACGGGAGCTGGCGAGGCTGGAGAAACCGAAGGCGTAGGACGGTGAGGTGGAAGAAGATGAAGGGACGCCATGAGTTCCCGGAGGACAGGGAGGCGCGCTGAGCGTGTTTCTAAAAAGAAGGTCAGAGGAAGGGACCTTTGGCCAAGGGCCCGCCCCTACACGTTGGGCAAGTGGCCCCTAGGGCAAGGCGGGACTTCCTCTTCACAGGGCAGCGGCTTCCGGTGAAGACCGGAAGACACTATAGGCAAGAGGCGGTGCCAACACTGCTCGGCCAATTGGGACGACGCCTTCCTCTTGCCTGGTAGTCCGGATGTCCCTTTCTCTTGGGTACCTGCACTTTGGCGTCTGGCCGCAAGACTGGCGGGTGCACCCTCCGCAGCAGCCAGGCCCCTTTAGGGGCCGAGTGCTGCCGACGGCTGGACACCGAGGCCCGTGACCTGCCCCTGGGTGTAATGGACGGGCGCTTTGCTCTCGGCACCCCCTTTTGGCCATCCTGTGGTAGAAAGCGTCGGAGAGCAGCCAGGCCAGGACCCTTTCTTCGAGTGCACGTGATGGCGCACAGCAGGGGGCCCAGGCAGTGGCTGTCGCAGGAGCAAACCAGGATGCCTCCCATCTTGAGGCTGCGGAGAACCCGGGAGCTGAGATCGAAGACATTTGGGAAGCAGGAGGCAGAGTGGTCTTGCCAGCAAACCGGGAAGTTCAGCTGAGCGCTTGGCGCCGCGGGCTCATCAGGCGGACGTGGCCTTGCTTATAACGGTGGGACCAGGTTCGGAGGCAGAAATGCATGGGCGATGTGACGCCACAGGTCCCCCAGCCGAGGCCCTGGGGCCTGTCTTCGGACTTAGAGGTGGAGGTGGAGCAGGCGCTGATGCTGCCCATGAGTGTGCAGAGGCGGCAGCCACCACGACCGTGCCCCACAGCGGTTGAGGAGTGAAGATCCCAGACCTGTGGCCTACGTGTTAAAAACTTCTTGGCTCAGAAGCCGCTCAGAAACGTTCCCCTGCTGGCCGGAAGCACAGGGAGTCCAGCATTTCTGCTCATGAAATCCTCTGACTGGGAAACGGGAACATCGGCCAAGTCACGTCGCAGCTGCAGTTGCTCACCCCAGTGACTGGCATTGATTGTGCAGAAGGTTCCAAGAGGTTAGAAATTGGTCTATATTACTTTTTTAGTGATGGATTTGAAAGATTAGTGTGGTGAAATAGCAGTTTTCCTGGGAGACGTGATTTTTATAGAGTAAAAATATGGCTGTATTAAGGTTATAAACAGACATGGGTCTTAATGCCTAAGGAAGGCCTACAAGCTACTATGAAAAAATATTTTCCTCCATTTCTGGAAAGAATTTTCTGTTGTTTCTCAGCTGTTTTCCAAAAGCAAAGGAAGTCCTTATGTTTTTCATTTCACGTCATTTGGGATTTGTGTATAGATTGATAATATCAATAGAATAGAAATTCGGAAAAATCTAAATTTGCATCTGGCTGGGGTGGCATGCCATATTCTTCTAGCTTCTAAAACACCCATTTACTTTGCACGTTATGTTTGATATCTATAAGAACAGTGTGAAGCCCCCCTCACCCCCAAAAGAAACAACATACCACATTAGAAAAAGTCCCTAAAATTCGATACGCTTTAAAAAAAAATTTATTTTAAAGAGAGGGGAAGGGAAAGAGAAGGAGAGGGAGAGAAACATCAGCGTGTGGTTGCCTCTCGTGCGCCCCCTACTGGGGACCTGGCCCACAGCCCAGGCATGTGCCCTGACTGGGAATTGAACTGGGGACCCTTTGGTTTGCAGGCTGGTACTCAATCCACTGAGCCACACCAGCCAGGGCTCCAGAATGCTTTTTGAAGAAAGCAAAGGAACCAGATACATATTTTTATGCCACCAGCAGTTCTATGACAACAAAGTATTTACAGTCCCCATTAAGGAAGCCTGTTGCTCAGTGTTTGTCTCTGGCATCTTTCTCTTCCCAGCACGGAGGGGACCCTGCGGACAGGGGCAGGGTGGGGCTGGCTGGATCATGTGGAGGAAAAACCCAGTGCTTAATTTTGTCTCTGAGAAACGTTATCATGGTACAGATGAGGCTGCCAAGATCCCCTGAACCAAAGCTCTAGGTGGTCCCTGCAGCCCTAGAGACCCGGAACCTAAGAGGCTTTTCAGAGTGAACACGTGGGCATCCTCTGGGCTGAGAAAAAAGGTGTTGGGGGATGAGCAGAGAGGAGGGTGACGGGTGCACAGCAGAGGTTCTTGGGAGGAATCTGATTCCTGGGAGGTTGGCCTCAGGCCACACCCAAGGCCAGCTGGAGTGACCCTTTGTCGCCATCATGGTGGCTGCTGTTGGTGCTGTCCAGATCTTCTGGCCCGGCTGGTGGCCCAGCAGCTGTGCACGTTGGGTGTTAACCTTGCCCAGCTGCCCCTTCTCTGCAGAACTGCCCTCACCTAGGGAAGCGCACATGTGCCCAGGGGCAGCGTAGCCAGTGACTGACCGGTGCAGGCACGTGGGGCCAGCCCCTGACACCGTGTGCTCCCCAGCCCACAGCTATGGCAGTGGGAAGCTGGTCTCCCCAGCTCAGGGTGGCAGAGGCCAGGGCTGGCAGAGGCCTAGAAATGGAAAGAAGTGA
Source organism: Mormoops blainvillei (assembly GCA_004026545.1). Classification (NCBI taxonomy): domain Eukaryota; kingdom Metazoa; phylum Chordata; class Mammalia; order Chiroptera; family Mormoopidae; genus Mormoops; species Mormoops blainvillei. The sequence continues at coordinate 1,665 of PVJD01014201.1, read as the reverse complement.
TTCTGGAAGCCGGAGAGCTGCAGACAGGAGGCTGAGTCTCAGAATAACTCTGCTCCATGTGTGGGCCTTGGTGGGTGGGGACAGAGACCGTGGGAGAGGCCTCGGGGGAGAGCCCGCAGGTAAGAGAGGGGTCTGTCCCGGAAAGAGGTCACTGCACTGGGTGACATTTGCGAGTTTTCTACTCTTCTGACTCCTGTTCAGCGTAGGTGGCGGGAAGTTAACCCTACTGACCACCCCCATCGTTCACAGGGGACCAGGCCCTGGGCTGTCACCATGACCTTTTCGGTTTGATAGTGAAGTGCCACGCCCTGGCCTCTGGTGGTGAGGTGCTTCTACCTGACCATCATCGCTCTGGGGCCCTCGCACCCGTTGTTGTCCCCGAGCCAAATTCTCTGACAGCACAGTTACTGTCAACCCGGGCCTACAGAGGCGGCCCTGGTGGACCAGTGTACTCCTGATGGCCACAGGGAATGCCGTGTCCTCCCGTGGTGGGTCCTCCGGTGGCCGTAGGGAACAGTGCGGATGTGGGATTGCTAATATATCTGTGAGATCCTGGTTTCAATTTTTTGGGGGGTAAATGCCCAGAAGTAGGATTGCTGGACATATACGAGGGTCAGTCCCCCCCAAACCAGAACCACCTTCTAGAGGGAGGGCGCCGTGTGGCACAGGCCCCCACTGGGTGAGTGTTCTGGGAGCCCGTCTGGATCAGCGCACCGCCGGTGTTGGGAGAGGCTGCGTTCGGGGTGAGTGAATGTTTTTGGAAGACTCTCACGTGTTTGCCCATGTCGTGATGGGCGATTGACAGGTCCACCCGCCCACACTGTATTGAGCGTTCAACAGTTTTTGACCAAAGCAGCATGACCCCGTGACCCACCCTCTCTGAGTACCTGATCTAGCCCAAAGGGACCATTTTTTGGTGTCCCCAAATGAAAAAAGTCCTCAATGGGAAATGTTGGGCTGACGTGGAAGCGGGACACAAAATGGCGGAAGCGCCAAAAGGCATCGAAATTGGCGAGTTCAAACCTGTTTTGAGGAGTGAAAAAAATGTCTCGACAGGTGGAGAGGACTTTGAAGGCGACTGAAGTGTAAACAGGGAAGAATAAATACACAGTTTTTATAATACCGTGTTTTGGGGGCCTGCCCTTGGAGGTTTTTTGTTTGTTGTTCCCTTTTTTTAATGAGGAACCTCTGCGCTGTTTTCTGTAGTGGCCGCACCATCTTCCGTTCCCACCGACAGTGTACGAAGGTTCCAGTTACGCCACGTCCTGGCCGACACTTGTCTTTGATTCTTTTTTGAACTAAGCCGTCCTGGCGGCGAGGGGCGGCACCTCGCCGCCGCTCTGATTTCCGCGGCGGCCGGCGGCAGCGTCTTTCTGTGCGCGCGTTGGTCTCTGGGGAAGTGTCTGTCTGTCCAAGTCCTCAGTCCGTTTCTGAACCAGGTGACTTTTTTTTTTAACTATTGAGTTGTATGAGTTCCTTGTGTATTTTGGAGAGAAACCCCTTATCAAATCCATGGTTTGCAGATATTTCTCATTTGTAGGCTGCTGTTTCGTTTGCTCTGCAGAAACTCCGTTTTTTAAAAATTATATGTTATTGACTAAGCTCTTACAGTTGTCCTCATTTCCCCCCTTCGCCCCCTCCACCCAGCACCCCCACGCCCTCAGG